>VZRV01009819.1:452769-466387 GCA_013398115.1 Falcunculus frontatus
CCTGGCTCTTAATCACTCAATTTCCCAGGCCCATATTCAGAGAAGTGAAAACACAACAACCTAAGCTGTCTTCATAAGTTGACTTCTACGATTTCAGGCAGGTGTTTCAAACCACGAGAAGAAGCAGCAAGGGCAGGTCCCCGTGTGGATATTTCTAACCAAACCAATACTCCAGCTGAGCATATTTAAAGGCAGAAGCTGTTGCGGACATGGAGCGGCGACTCCCGGCAGCGGAGGAAAAGCCCGTGCCAGCTCTGCGGCACCATCTAGCGCTAAGAGGGAACAACGCTCTTGGGAGAGCAGATCCACGCCGGGTTACGCAGAGCTTAGAAACAACGCAAAATAAAGGCACGTAAATACAAATCGAAAAGAAGCAAGGCAACTAATGGCAACCCATTTTCACTGTGCACATGCTGGGGCCCGCTTCTGTCCCTCTAGGACTGGAGCGTTTCTGCTGTGCAGTCCAAACCGGCCGCTGAAGATGCTGGAGCGCGCACTGCGGAGTCCGGCCGCTCCTCACCACTATTCCCACCGGACTCAGCAGATGAATCACAACAGCCACATGTTCTCAGAACGTACGTGCAGCCTTGCAGCTGCCTCTCCGCTCCCGTTCCAGGCTGACGGCTGCACTGGAAACCAGGGTGGAAGGGCAACAGCACCGGCTCTGAAACAAAGACCCGCCAGCCCTGCGGAAGGTGATCAGAGACAACACTGCACATCCTCTGCAACAGGTACCGAGGCAGAGACGAGCCCAGCTCCTGGGCATGCTGGCCTCTACAGACCATTGACTCAGAGATTAATGTCCCGGCCCAGGCTCAAACCACAGCTCCCAAGTGGTTCCCTTCTGCTCTCTAAAGTTACATCTACTTCCTCCAATTTTATTACCACTGCTAGTTGTAGAGGTTGGGGTCGCTTCTTTTTTCCATTTCCTGCATCCAAAAAAGTTCACTACTTATAAATTTAGATGACAAGGCTTTTTTTTTTTTTTTCCTGAGAGCAGCTTAGTTCTTATAATTTTATACAGCTGCATATTTGCAGCATCTAAGTAACAATTCCTGTTACACTCTATAACTTCAGTGCCAGATTCTTCAGCCTTCAAATATTCCAGCAAGTTTCAAATAGTAGAAAAAGTGATTTTTCTACAATTATGAAGTCTCCAAAGAGTTACAGAATTTGCATCCTTAAATTGTGTGAAATCTAGTTGTTTTTCAAACTCCCCCTTTGATCCAACTGAATAATGACAAGCTTGCATTCTCATGCCAAAAACCACTTTGAAAATCTATCCCAGTGACTAATTAAATACAATTTTCATTTTCAAATGGTGGTCCTCAGCAGGACCTGATTAACAACAAAAAAAGCTACCACACATGCATTAATTTCAAGTTTTATTTTTCATGTTGGTGAAACACACAGCCTCTTCTCAAGAGGCAGCATCTGTAGAGCTGTTACAAACACATTTTGTACTCTATTACACCACAGATTTGGAAAAAGAACAAGTAAAGCACAGGTTTCACACTGCACCTGATCATCTGAGTATTAAGTTACAGATAATTTAGAAATCTTCTGATTTTACATATACATTGCATCGGCCATTGCTCAGCCTTCATGCACAATTCAACTTTATTTTTTTCTTATAGTCAACACTGGTTTTGGAAGCTCTCTTGCTGTAAATGTTATCTTTTCCATTTTAGATCACTTAAATGGTATTTACATAAGTGTGCAAATTGCTTTGAAAGATAGAAACAAACACTGACACATAATATACAGACAGTTTCTTCTATAATTAAACATTTACTAAAAGGCAGTTAACATTCCTAACACACTTTCACTGTCTAAAATAGGAGAATAAGTTATATAAAATAGACCATCTTATTTTCAGACGCTTTCATTTCTGCAGATTTGGTCTTTGCAGCAACATTGCAATTAAAGAGTAAGATTCTACTACTAAGAATCAGAAATGTCAATTCAATGGCAGCTTAACATGTTTAGTACCAGTCACTTTTGTCCCAGATTTTCCACACTTGGCACAGAACAAAAAACCAAACAGCTTGAGGGAGGGTGGAAGACAGTGTTGCACATCTCTTTTTCTTTTTTTTTTTAGCCATATGGAAAGCAGGTTTTAAAATGTAATGCATACATTTTAATTTTTCTTTTAAGGGCCTGTTAGTGTTACAAGCACAGTTTAAATAAAACTGCAAATTCTTCCACAGAAGCACACAAAGTTCCCAGTTTCCTTATGCACCTCATCATTTCAGATACATGCAATTGTTCACACACACAAAAAGCAGACTCCTTGGGATCACATAATAAAACTGATTTCAGAACTAGAAGGAGCAGGAAATACTTAAAGAAAATTAGTGTTCCCTGAGTTCCTACACATGCATTTTTTTCTACCTGTGATAAAGGCTCCCCATAAAAAGCGTATGTTCAACTCGATTAACATATCCAGAAGGCAGAAGTTAACCTTCAGTTAAACTGAAGTGAGTTGCTCCAAAAGCAAAAATTCTAGAAGAGCTCTAGAATTCTAGGAAAGTCTTCAAAACCATCTTTCATGTATACCTGCAAACATTCTCAGAGAAAAGCAACTCATTTCCTTAAATTTCATAGAGCCAAAACTTTTATATACATCATAAATAACAAAGGGAAATTACCCATCAGATAGTGAAGAACTAAAAGTGCATCTTAAATAGCTTTAAAAGTCATGGTTATTGTTACACAAGACAAAGACACAATACTGGTTTTTGAACAGCCATTAAATTGAATAATGTGACTGTCTATAGCAGCCCTGTGTGCAAATTATGCTGCAGTTTGTGCTCTCATCTCAGTGCTACTGAGTGCTATCCACCCCAAGGAAACTGAGCCTTAGCCCGCTGAAAGTTGAACCTTCATCACAATCATGCCCGACACAATTTTGTCAGATATGCTTGATATTTTTTATAACATCCAGTTCCTTAATATGGCAGAAACGGCCCCAACACTTAACACTGTGCTTTTGGTCTCTTGTTTACAGAGCTTTGGGCATCACACACAATTCCCTGCTGGATTCCAAGTGATGTCACCCTAGTGCAGACCTTGATTAGGTCCTGCTGAAGAAACAAGCCACAGTCTAGAGTTGACAACTTTTAAGCATAAAATGGTGAAACAGATTTAAGACACTAAAGAAGTTTGCAAAACACATGATGATTTGAAACCAAATAAAAATAGAGAGGATGCCTTAAAATTTGGTTACCTTGGCTTCTAAGCTAGTTTGAAAAATGCCGCTTTATAGGAGATACCTGGTCTATGCTTTGAAAATATGAAAGAATCAAATGTCTTCATAGACTAGCATACAGATTAGCAAATAAACACTTAGGACACTCACAAACTCAAACATATCACTGAAACATTCCACCTAAGTTTTCATTAAATATTTGTCTTCAGAAGTTTATATTCAGTGCATGTTACCTGCTAACTTCAGTTTCTTTTTTTGGTTATGGCACACTTCAAAAACACTGCTAAGAATGGTTGTTCATTCCTTCCCTTCCTAAGGTGCATGTCACAAAACCTATGGACACATTTATTTCCAAAGACTTCAGGTCAATAAATTTCTTAAGAGGAAAGATAGGTGCATATTTTTAAGCTTGCAAGATAACTTCAATCTAGTTGACTTAATGTTTTCCCCACTCATATGGATCCTGCTTGCAAAGAATAAGGAATTAAAATAATACCCCCCAGTAGAGTAAAAACATGTTGAAAACAAACTGAATGCTCCCCCTAGTGCTTACACAAGTAAAAATCCTGCCTGGCACAGTCTGCCTTAAATGGTCTTAAACAGGAGATAAATAGCCAGACGAATGATCATACATTTAACTCCGAAAGCAACCACGAACATCTTACTGGGACCAAAAGTGTCAGCTGTTGAAATCCAGCATTTAAAATTTTGTACCACTCTCCCTTCACTGCTTCTGAGGTTTTGGTTTCTTTTAAACTGTGCTTTTAGTAAAACTCTTCCCAATTTTTTTCCCATCAGCTGAAGGCAGGGCCCTAAGGAAGCTCCCATCTGGTAAGAGATGAAGTCCAAAGATGTTTCAAGATGATGGGTACAATCATGCTTTTTCTCCTGCAATGCACCCAGAAGCTGCCAAGTTAATATTAGGATTTCCGTATCACAATTGCAATGAAGCTCTGGTAAATCTGGTACCTTTGGATATGCTCAGCATCACAAGTCAGTCAGATATTTAAGACAACCTAGTCTGTAGCTAGCATAGTCCACCAGAATATTCATCCTCTTCCTCATCAGCATGAGAGCCCACTGCAGCTGGTCCTCTGGCTTTGTCTTGGGCAGCATTTGGCGATTTCTTCTTGATTCCACCTCCTGGGACCACCAAGGTAAGACCAAGCTTGGCATACTGGCAATAACAAGGCAAATTTAATTTCTGTACTATCATAGAATTGGCTGATGCTCACAATAAGCCAGCAGGCAACATTCAGGACAGAAACAGAGTGATGATGTTCTCAGGGTGTATTTTTCCAGCTTGGAATAAACATTCATTTTTCATTTCAATGGTTCATTTTTCTCTCTCTCAAATACTCTGAGAATGGGATATGAGATCTGTATTGATGCTGCTTACTATCAAATAAATTGGTCACATAGCTTCTCTGGTTCAAGCTTTATGTAGAAAATAAATAATTCCAGTATGCAGCTCTTCATACATTATCTAGTATTAGATAACGAAAAATGTCTTACAAGTGTTGTTCAGCAAGGCTAGTAACTTAATTTTTACTATTCAACGAAGTAAAATAGTCAATACTGTTACAAGGTTTGGCAGGGATGCCAAAACTTTGCTATATTCCTACAATTTACAAATTCAATTAAATAAAAAATGGTGGGGAAAGAGACACAACTACTTGCTCCACTTTCCTGAAGTTTTTGTACCTTGATAAGAATAAGCAATGGAAAAAACCATTCAATGAGGCCATCCTGTAGGCATCATGCTCGGTTCATGTTTATGCACGTTTATCTGCTGCATGGTATTTCTGAGCAAAAGCAAAAGCAGCAAACTGTTCTGGCCCTTCAGGAAGCAAGCAGAAGAGGACTGAATTTTGCTCAACTCATTAAACAAATTCAGCAAATCCTTAACAAGCTGTTCTTTCACCTAATCCCTTCACACCATCTGAAAGGCAGGCAGCACCATCACTGGCAGGCAAAGTAAAAGAACACAGGAAGCTCACAGCCACAGGGCAGCATGACAGCAAGTCACAATAAACACAAAGACTGTGCTCTTCTTTACTAGGAAAAAAAAAACCCTCTTAACCCGAAAAAAACCAATCACAGGATCTGCCTACTTACATCATTATCCATGTATTTGAAGAGTGGAGAATTGCAGACTTCAGAAACTTGATCCTGATCTTGCTGATCATACCCTTCTAAAAGTTGCTCTAGTGCTGCACAGTCTTCACTTCCATTAAATCCTGGTATACTGAAGGAAATTAACAGTTGATTTCTTCAGGTACATGAATCATATTCATAAAAATTAAACTTTAAGCAGTATTAGTTTGCATGCTGAGAATAAGACCACAATCATAGTCAAGACAAAACAAGAAGATTAGATTTTTAAATTTTTTTTCGTGACTACTCAAGAAACTCTTTCTCCACTTTACATACAGAAGAATTCTGTCTTGAGTTCCTATATATAAAACTGGAGATTTGGAAAATTTAAGAAAGATGTTTAAAGACAGATCTTGAAAGATTATTTCTAAAAGTAAAGTAGTACAATTTAAGTTATACATATGTTCATTTCACTAAAAACCCAGTTTAAGTAAAAACATGTTGTTTTGAGATTTTGCTACTGAAGCTCCAATGAAAGTTGGAAAGAAGAAGGGTTAAACACTAAACCATATTTTGACACCAAAATTTTCTCCTGTAACATGGGAAGAACTTCTAATTTCCATCTTATTTCCCCTGTCAGACATAACTAGTTTTTTATGACTTTGTATTTTAGATTTGTGAAGAAGAATCACTGTAGCCATTACAGCTAAATGTTACATGTGAAAAAGATTCCCGACAGCCACACACCAGGGAACATTATTATTGTACTGTAAGTCAACAGAAGTGCAGGTTAAACATTTATGAAAGAACAATGTCAAGCAAGATAGATCTACACTAGTGAAACATTCAGTTTAAAATTATAGGACACAAATTAGACTTACCTGTAGCTTTCCCTCACACATCTTTCTGCAGCAACATAATCATTTCTATGAAGATGAACTAAGACTTGAGCAATAGTTTTCTAAACAAAAAAAAAAAAGAAAAAAAAAAGCCTAATGATTCTTTAGAAATTAACAATAAAATATGAGAAAAATAGTAGACTGTTAATATCTAGTATGAGACAGGTCATTACAATCCACCATCATCCTAAGACACTGACACAAGTTACTCAGAACAATCTAGTGAAAAAGTAGAGAGTCATCTCCTCAGCTGGTACGAAATAGGTTATCTCCTATAACATTTTAATGAACTGTTGTCCCAAGTAACAGTTTTTGTCATTTGTTATTTTTGATAACATCTTTATTTTTTATGTGTTGTTTGGTTTTGACAGCTCCTGTAGATAACAGCATCTTATCTTAAAAATTATAAAAGCACAGCTAAAGTTTGGGGAAACACCACTACCACAAACTCTCATCATTTAGCAAGAAACTTATCCGTTAATCAAGAGGTACCCATCATCTGTCAGATGTCAGCTGTCATTAACTACAAAAATAAAAAAATTGAGATGTATTATCAGAAGTTGTCTCTTAGAATTTACCTTATAACAAGTGGGGTAGTTTTCAATTTCCTTATAAATACTTTTTTCCTTTTGAAGAGACAATGCAGCCTCATCTAATCTAAAAACCAAAAAAATAGGAGTATCAGTGCCAGGAATACAGCACCATGAACTCAAGGCTAATTACAAAGTGTTTAACTAATACAGTGGCAAGTCTACTGGAATAAAAAGCAACACAACTAAAAATTAACAGTAAATCTTACTAACAGAGTAGGTAAATATATAATCAGCAATTCCTTTTGTGCATGTGCTAAGAACATCTCTGGTACTCATTCAGAGAAACCTTGGTTTTTGTAACATTGTACAAGATGAATCCTTTTCCCATACCCTAACACATTTCTGTACATCCTGAGGTTACTATAAGCTATTTGTAAGTTCAAGATCCATAAACTAGCAATATAGTTCTTAAAGGACCTAAATGTTTCAGTGAAGCAAGTCTAAGATGAACTGAAGGTCAAGTTTGGTGCAAGCAATTTACAATTAAACTTGTCTCACTGAGACTCCAAGATTCACTCTTCTTTAAGAAGCCCAGAACCAGACTGCTGCAGATTTCTTTCCTCTGGTTAGCCCTAATTCTTCTGTTTTATCTCCCACAGCTACAGAAAACTTTCAAGTACTTTCTACACATTAATGTTGGAAAAAAACCAAAATCCTGAAGTAGTTTAAGAATTAATGAAAACTGGTGTATGTGCTTTCAACAAACACAGAGCAGAAGTCTTTCAGCTCACATTCTCCCACTCCAGAACACAAAACAGGTGGTTCCTGGATGAACATGGCATATCCCACAGAAACTGGATCTTAGTTTGAAGCGTGTCTCAGATTAATAGTACATAAACCCAACAACACCAAGACAAAAAACCACAATCAAAATCACATTTTAATATTCAAATACATTGAAAGAACAAAAAGGGATAAAAAGCTGTACCTGCGTCCTCTGACCAGAAGTCTTGATGCCTTCCCTAGCATTTCTAATGCCTGCCGTAAACGTTCTTCATTCTAGAGAAGAAAAAAAAAAGAATTCATACATTCTTATTTCATTTGCACAGAATTAAGACCACTAGACCTTAATCTAAGTGTGTCACCTGTAACTTAGAACAACTGTTCACACTCAAGGGAAACATGAAGTGTATTGGTGCTCCCAAGTTCCACAGCCAGCTCCCGTATGGATCTGCTCAGCAGAGTGATGTCAATGCAAACTTGCTAATCTGGAAACACGTGACAACTGACAATAGAGAAGTACATCAAAGCCACTTGCAAAAAGGCAAATCATTGGCTCATGGAATGGGTAGAGCACCAAGCAGAATCTTCTCTTCTCTGCTTTCAGGGATTTCGAATTATTTTGGGTTCCAGGACTCAACAGCAGACATGTTCTCTACCCTCTGTGCAGCCCAACAAGAGGCAGAAAACTCAATCTACAAAATTCAGACTCCATCAAGTCCTAAACTGAGAAGAAGGCAAAGCAAACTGTCTTCTAACTTTTGTCATCTCTTTCTCTACAGCACGAGAAGCCTTCACCTTAATTATTCAGACACCGATGTAAAATGAAGGAAACATAATTTAGAACCTAATCTTACACTTTTCCTTTACTTTATAGTTGAAAGAAAAAACCCAACAACCCAAAAACACCCACAAAAATCCCCCACTTACTTCAAACACCGATGCTGCTTGCTGATAGAGCTGCACAGCCTTCTCTGGACTCACATTTTCTATTAACCTGTAATAAACATCAATACTTTCTCTTCATATAAAAGGAAAATATTTTTTACCTGAAAGCATCAAAAAGACATAAAAGAAAACCACAGATATACCCATGCCCTGCACAGATTCTAGCCACCAATAACTCAGACTCACTTTCCAGCCCGTTCCAGTGCAATGGCTGCTGTGTCTGGTGTGCCATTCTCCAGGTACATCATACTGGCTTTCTCAATCAGCTGAACTGCTTCAGGGAGCCTCTGCATCTCCTGCAAGGCAACAGTCACGGGAACACTGTTGTCAGAAAAGGAGCTGATGTGTGAGGACACAAATCAAAGCAAATCGCAACACCTTATTTATTAGGGTTATCATTTTTATTTACAAACTTGTAGAGTTAGTGAAAGTTGAGCACCAACTCTGTAAAATTCACTCTTAAGTATTAAACTTTTATGTCAGTCATGAATTCATGGCAGTTTAGAGCAAAAGCAGCACCACTCTTCTATTACCCTCTAACATGAGGCATTCTTTCCTTCTACAAAAGGAAAACTATTTTTCTTCCCAAATACAAATGTTGCTTTCCTAATCTACTGAAGGTATAGGTGGGGACTATGAGTCAACAAAAAAATTTCACTTGAATATGCAATTTGCTTACATATATTTGTAAAATGGTCCAGTGCAAAATACTCATCACTGTAAAATAGAACTTAAAAATAAAAACTAGTAAATGACAATACCTTTAGCATCATGCCAGCTTGTTCATAAGCTCTGCAGAGAAAAAAAATGTACAATTTGGTTAGAGATGGTGTATTATAGCAAGCTGTAGTTGTGCAGCAAAAGTTAACATGCACTGACTATCTAACATCTTCACTGTTAATATTTAATGCTTTGATAATGTTTCAAGTGTTTTATTTAATCACACAGCACATATGTAACTTTATCTTCCACAAAATTCAACCACACTCCGCAGTAAAAATCTATTCTAACCTGATCCCCAGGCAATATTAGGATTACTGAAGCACTCTTTAATTAAACATTTCTTTATAAGCTCAACAGCACGGAATTTCAAAACTATGAGTTCATCTAAGAAAAAATATTTGCTATCAAAAGATGCTGAAGAATGCCTGTAACATAACTTCTTCGGGTGGCCATTGCAGGTTTTCAAACTTTCTTACCTCACACTTCCACTGAACTAATTTTGAAGCAGCAAAATTACTTGAATCAGAACACATACTATACTGAGATCAAAATGACAGTTCATGCTTGTACTGTATGTTAAGAAAATCAGTTTCAGATTACTTAGCATTTCTGTACTTACTTGGCAGCATGAAAGAGACTGGACATGAAATCGTCAAAGTCAAGGACAAAAGCCACAAAAATATAATGCAGGAAAAATATTAATGTACAAAATCTTACACAACCACTAATTTCAAAGCAAGGAACTCCATAAAGGCAAATCAAACCTACTACAACTTCAGGCAAATTGTCAAAAATAAATAATTCTAAGGACAGAATAAATGCAACTTACCAATGTAGAGCAGCATATAAAGTTGTAAAAAGCACATTTATTTAAAATATGTTCCCGTTTATTAAATAGCACTACAAGTACTTTAATAATGTCAGAGCTTCATTTAGTTTATACTATGCATTAGTAGGTAGTTAAAAAACAATTACATTTCTGAAGCAGTACCTAGATATCAGGCACCTGTCAGCCGTTATTTGGGACAACACTGATTTTCTAACCGAGAGTTCTTTAGTTTTCCCACTCGGAGCACACAGGAACAGCAATTCTTTAAAAAGCAATTCTGTTACACTGCCAAAATGTGCAAATATATTAAATAACCTGCTACCAACCCCTATTACTCCAATCTAAGTAGCAACTAGTCAGATTCTTGGAAAGAAAGAGTATCAGTCAATGAAAAGATACGCTTTATTGTTTTCATGTGCCTCAGCTTCCCGCAAACAGGCTTCCCTTGCCTGGTCAAACTGCTTGGCATTCTTAAAAGCAACAGCTGCAAGAAAAAAAGCAAGTTTTTATTTACAACTTGACATTGTCTTCTTTTTACCAGTGCTGCTCAAGAGTTTAGCTGCCTAAAGATGCAAACAGGCTCTTTAAATGAATGTTTACCAAGGTCTTCCCAAAAATCCCAGATGGTCCTCCTTGTTTCATTAGTTATGTAGTTACCATTAAAGACATTTATTGTCAACACCACTTCCATACCACCACAGCATCATACATAGCTCTCAATGTGTTTAGCTGGACTTTGAAACTCATTCATTCTGTATTTTAATTACAGAAATGGAGGAATGCATATTTATATAATTTTAATCATTAGAGGTTATACAAAATCAGTACAGTAGGAACAGAAGTGTACCACCAACAAAGCATACCCATAACTTTGTCAGCACAACCACTTCAGAGTACAAGTATGTATTTCTATCTCATTTAACTGATAAAATATTAAATTAATATTTAAAATAAATTTCCATTTATAAATGCTCCAGTTGTTCTTCCAAGTTTGTATTTTTTTATTCAGTCTTAAATGACAGATTAGGAATGCCTAGAGTAAGAAGCCAAGAGACCACAAGAAATTACTGTGAGAAAGAAGAAAATGCTTAAGAACAAAAAGAAATCGACTAGTAAGGATTTTATATTCAGTGTGTCGCTTGGCAGTGGAAAAAGGGAGGAAAGAGACCTTACTATGTCTGAAAAAAACCAAACCAACCTGGCAGCATTTCACCTTACTGAGACGGTCTTTGACAGGATTTATTTCATAAGATGATGATAAAGCAAAATTTTAAAACCAGCTTGAACATCTGTTGTTCCGTAGATAAAAGTCATAGGATTTGGGGGTGGACAAGTGAAAGAAGGAAAGAAAGCTCTATTTTTGTCACATATAGCAATATAAAGAATAGAAGTTGTAAGCTTGAAAAAAAAATGGGTTTTGAAAACTGTTCCAGATCTCCAAGTACAACATGAAATTTACCTTACAGTGCTAACAAGAAGATTTTCTTGTTGTTTCATCTTACATTTAGTCTTCACAACAGTTTTACTTACACAGCAATGTAATAAGAATATGTAAAACACTATCAGGGACTAAGCTTAATAAATGCTTTAAAACTATGAAATATATATGGCCATATTTACAGCCACACATACCTGCCTTCCCATATTCAGTAGCTGCACTGTCATAATCTGGTTTCCACTTTAAGAATCCAGTTTTCAGGCTAAAACACAAGAAACAATTAGCAAAGGTTTTATGTTTTACCTTCAAGGCACTTCAGATGTATTTCAAACTTCAGAATACCCCTGGAAAGGAGCAATTACCTATATGCCAATACTAAAGTGGTATCACTACTGTAAAAACAAATGCCAGCACTGTTAAGAATTGCATAAAGGACTGCAATTATCTCCCACAGTTACAACCCTCATCCTAAAATGCTTCCACTATTCCCAGAGAGTCTTCCCAAGTCCATGTTCTCAGCAGTAAGAAGTCAGCAGAAGAAAAATACTTCCTCCTACACCAACATGGTAGCTCCAGATTTCTAATATGACGACACCTGACTATTTTTTTTTTAAACATCAGGAAGTTTCCAGCATTCATCTACAGGATTTGTTTTGCTGCTGATAATTATCAAACACTCTCCAATGCATACACAAATAAAAGAATTTACTTACCAATACAAAATCCACAAAACCTCTTATGTCATGTATATGTCTAAAATAGACCATGACACTAAAAGGTGCCACACGTAGGCATAAATACATAGGGGAAAATGTACACTGGAAAATCAGGTGAGTCATTAGGCAACTTGGAATTCAAAATGTTGACTTCCTCACTTCTAAAACAAATTTTAAAATTGCCATAACTTTAGAGTCCAGTTGCGTATTTGTTGTAGGCCAACACATCATATGCAATACATTCTCTACTTGGCAAAACAGTTGTTGTACATGGATGCTAAGGTGGCCTTGTGGTCTTGGATGAAGACCACAGCATGTAACTCTAACACAAGCCTTTATATTGTGTTATTTTTATCACCGAGAGACTCAAATGCATCAAGCTGAAATACACAACGCACTCAATCTACACACAATTTGAGGTTTCAGTGCCTTTGATTCCAAGTGCTCTCCAGATAAGCTTAAAATTAATTCTGCTGGAGGGCATTTTCAGTCAAGTAATTTCAGTAAGATAAGCTGGTTTTTTTCGATCTCAAAGTCTTCCCTCTGTGACAATTTATACATTTGATCAATGACTTCCAGAGGGCCTGTCACTATTCTGACTAAAACTATGGCATCCTTGGATTAGTCAGCTCTATTACATCTATACTGTACTCCATGCAATTGAGACTTATAAGGAAAAAGGCTATATTCAGTGTTAAAATACACAGTAACGGACTATCATAGATGTTAAGCTTTCCAAGATAAACCTCAGTACAGGCCTTTGAAGCCACCTAAGAAGCAACAACCACACATTTCTCATGGGTAGGAAACAAACACATCACCTCAGCAAAATCAAGCCCTTTTATCCAACACAGTCTCCATAACTCTTTTCTGCCACTTGTCTATAGTCTTAAGATGTGCCAGGGGAGATTTAGGATGGACATCTGGAAGAAATTCTTCACAGAAAGGGTTATTAGATACTGGAATGGGTTGCTAAGGGAGGTGATAGAGTCACTGTCCCCAGAGGTATTTAAGGAAAGACTGGATGTGGCACTCAGTGCCCTGGTCTAATTGACAGAGTGGTTTGGTTTTGGGTCACAGGTTGGACTTGATCACGTCAAAAACCTTTTCCACCCTAACTGCTTTGGTGACTTGTCTTCCTCCCACTAACTTTAGCAGAAGGGCAGAAGTGACTGCCCTCGCTTTGCAGTCAGGGCCGGAGCAATAGAGGCCACAAGGCCCTAAAGGAAACCGCTCAGGCTCCAGGCCTCCGAGCCGCACCACCTCACCGACCCCACTGTTTAGCCTTAGGCCGCTTTACCCTCCCAGTTCGGGGCACCAGGCCCTCTATAGCCCCCAGCCCCCGTAGGGAGGGTCCCCTCAGGCAGAGGAGGGGCCAAGCAGCCATGCCCCCCACTCCCTCCCCGCCGGCCCCCACCCAGTCCCGCCACCTCCCTCCCCTTCT
>VZRV01009819.1:466564-538958 GCA_013398115.1 Falcunculus frontatus
GAGCGGCCCGGGCCCCGCCTGCTCCCCGCGCCTGCGCCGGGGCCGCGGCCGGAGTGCCCCGAGTGCCTGGAGTGCTGCGGGGCGGCCCCGATCGCGGAGCCGGCGGCGCGGCCTGTGCGGGCAGGGGTATCCAGCGCTGCGCTGGGCCGCGCTCCGGGGGCCGGTGGGCAGCTCCCGTGCACAGACCCGTCGTGTGCTAGGCCGACGGAGGGTTTTTAAATAACAGAATCACACAGAATCCCAGAATCGTTAGGGTTGCAAGGGACCTCTGGAGATCATCTGCTCCACCCCTCCTGCGAAGCAGGGTCACTCTGAGCGGGTGACACAGGAACGCGTCCAGATGGGTTTTGAATGTCTCCAGAGAGGGAGACTCCACCACCTCCCTGGGCAGCCTGTTCCAGTGCTCTGCCACCCTCAATGTGAAGAAGTTCTTCTTCATGTTGAGGTGAAACTTCCTCCATTTCATTTTGAGGCTCCTCATCCGTTCACTAAGCACCACTGAAAAGAGCCTGGCACCACCCTCTTGACACCCTCCTTTGAGATACTTTATATGTATTGATGAGATCCCTCTCAGTCTTCTCCAGACTAAACAGGCCCAGCTCCCACAGTCTCTCTTCAGAAGCTGCTCCAGACCCCCAATCATCGTGGCCCTCTGCTAGACCCTCTCCAGTAGCTCCTTGTCTTTCTTGTACTGAGGAGCCCAGAACTGGACACAGCTCCGAACAGGAATGAGCCAGACCTATGTTTCCCAGGGTTTTCAAAAGGAGGCCAGTTTTTTTAGCAGTGGACAACTCACAGGCCAAAGTCTGAGCAGCACTGCGTGCCCTGCTGAGCTGGTTTGGGCCAAATTCAGGGAAACGTCCAAAAGGAACGTCTCCTCAAAGGAAGGCAGGTTATAGCCGCTCCTCCCCCACCCAGGTTCGGGAAAGAAATATTCCTCGGAGGAATGTGAAAGAGAGAATAAAACTATTTATTTAACAAACACACAGGAAAAGAATAATAATGCTAAATAATGAAATCTCTCGCTGTGGAGAGAAAACCTGAAAGATTTGAGAGTCCCTCTGTGAGTGTGGTCTCTGTCCTCCTCGGAGCTGGGTCGGCGTGGGGCTCACCTCCAGGCCGGGGGAAGGTCCCCCGGTGAGGTTCTGATGTTCTGATGTTCTGAACCAGTCCAGAAGAGAAGGGAAAAAAAGAATCCGAAGTCCCAGAAAAACAAGGTTTAACTCTCCGTCTCTCCCTGAAGAAATGGAGCCGAAAAAACTGGCTGGAAAGCAGGAAGGGTGCTTCCTCCACACTTCTCCCCACAGCAGCGAGACGCAGAGGAGAGGTGACCTTGGAGCACAGGCTGCTTTTGAAAAAGTTCATCTGGCCTTTTTTTTCTTTCTCTTCCCTCTCTTGGGCTCAGTTTAAAGGCACAGAGAGGCACAGGAATCATATCCGGGCATAGAGCGATGATGGGGGATACACATCATAAAGTCACCCCAAGACACCTGCCTTCAGGAAGCCTCCAGAGGCAGTTCTGCTGAGGCATGATCTTCTGACCCAGTGCTGGTGAAAACAAGAGGGTGTCTCCAGTCGAGCTGGCAGAGAGATATGATGCAGAACGTGTGAGTGGTGGCTGAGCACACCAGAGGTCCTGACACAGGCTACACTATCATGCAAGATACCCAAATTATATGCTCAGTAATTGAATCAAAAACGCTAAAGCCTCTATTATTGCTCATATGTCCAGCTTCCTTGACTCCTTAATTTTGTTAACCTGAAACATCTCTGAGTAACAGAAGATCATTCACTGAGCCCAGGAAGGTGTTTGTTCTCTGAACTTGGACATCATTATTTTGTTCCAGTAATCTGAATAAGTGAAGTATTTGTCAGCACAGGAGAGAGAAACCAAAGTGAGAAGCTGGTTTAATTTGCAAAATTTCCCAGAGCCTAGAAGTCATTGAAATTATCCTTATGGGTCCCTTCCAACTCAGTATTCTGTGATTCTGTGATTCTCTGAAAGTCCATACCATTTACAGGAATCAGAGCTTTACAAGTTTCTACATCAAACTGGGAAAAGAAGCAATATTTACATGATTTGTTTTACTCTAGCTAGTCATAAAACTCACAAGTCTGAATTGCTTTCCCTTCCTTTTCCCACATTCCCTTGATGACATGGACACTTAATTTTCTGACTTGGGTTCTTGCATTGCACTTGAGAGGTTATCATCTATTGCAGATGGTGGAAAATCCCCACTAAATCTTAAATACTATTATTCTGTGTCCTAGATCAAAGTAGGGAAAAAGGTTGTAGAGAGGTTTTCTGCTTTCAAAAGCAGATCATGCGAGTACCGGGAGAAAATAGCTGGTCTTGCATAATACATACACAAAAAAGGATTTTGGCAAGCACTCAGTCGTAGCAGGTATAAAGCAGAGGAAGCTGTGATTGGAAAGATTCCTGTGTCATCACGTCTGTCTTTTCTTTCCCTCGTAACGTCAGCCAGGATAGATCTGGCGATATGACTATGAGCTTGCTGCAGTGCCTTTCAAATAAATTTGTGTTAGCTGGGAAAATTAAATCCTAGACAGCAGCACTAAATGGCAGAATAACCTCAGACTGTTGTTCTGAAGCACCAAATTAATGACTTATAGTTAGTGTGTTTGTTTTTGCTAGGGCTTCTAGCCTGATCTGTTCCCTAGGTTGTAAATATCTGTTCACTTTCTAGTGAAAATGCACATGTGCACTGTCTGGTTACACTTTATACCGAAATGACCAGACAAAAAATTTCCAAGACTAGTATTAAATGAAATAGGATATTCTTGGGTAGCTTTTATTTTGTAGGCATGGAACCTCCGGAGGTTTTACATCTGGGAAGGATCATATCACAGCATATGGTGCTTGGCTGTGAATTAGAATTTGATGTTGAAAAATGACCAGGTACAATGTGAAAAAAAATGTACAGGGATAGCAGTTGGAGTGACAAAGATATGAACCCTTTAAATAGCTGTACTGGTAGAAGTCATTGATCATTAGCCAGCCCTCATCTGCCCATCACTACACCTTGCAGAGAGTTTCTGTCTCCTATCTAAACATTTCTTCATGTACACCATTGCAACCAAAGGCATCAAGCTGTGAGAAACAAGACGCACAAGATGTTACAACTCATTTGTCTGAAATGGGTTAAAAAGCACCTGTGTGAGACTTCATGGGGCCAACCTCTGGCTAAAGGCTGGAGGCAAGCAGCTGGAGACAGCACCTTCCACCGTTATCACCAGGTCCCTCCACAGCCCTGGCATCATGGCAGCCTGGGTGTCCTTCAGAGAGCTGTTGTTAGTTATACAAAACTATCAGTACAACCATAGCTAAAATTTGTTTCTTAATTAACTCTAACTTTTCTTTTTTATAAATATATTGTGTTCTTTCAGAAAGCCAGGACCGACTGCAGCAAAATGTACTTTAAATCTGCTGCTGAATCCTATCTGCTACTCCACTGGGTCTGGAAGGTGAATTTAAGTTTTCCTAGATCTGGATTTTTCACCTCTGTCTGGTACCCTTTTATGGCAGCAGAACATGGAAAGTTCTGCCTTGTAATTTATTAGTGTCTGAAATTGGAGTCATAACTACAATACAGCTCCACCCCCATGCTAAGGAAATTATCTGAGAGGAAGGGAGAGGGACCTGCATATTTCTTCTCCCAGGCAGACTGGGCCATCACTAATGGTCTAATGTACAATTGGGTCAGACAAATTTTGGGCCCATAATATACACAAAAATGTGCTCTGTGAACACTCCAATGCAGTGCCAGCACCTCAGTGCTCCAGTACCTTTCCTTTTTTCCTATCTTCAGCATTAAGTCTATATAAATCATTTGTTTTTCAGACATTATTGTCTTAATGGATATGGCAGAAAGCAAACAACTCCGAGGGCAGGAAAATTAATAAAGACTGGTTTTCTGTAGATTTGCGTCTCCCTACTGATTGTCTTTAATTAAATAGCAGAGGACTGCAGTGTGAGCATGCCTTTTATTAGATGTCAGAGGATAAAGAGAGAAGCATTATAAATATCCCAACTGGAGGGAAGGTGGTAATGTCTAATTGGCTTTCCAGATTCATTGGACATGAGAGAGGAGGAGGGCATTCTGGTAGGATGATCCAGTGTGAATCATTCGTAATGCCTTCCACACTGTTTTCTGAACATACATAATTTACATGCTCCTGTTGAAGGTTAAGTAAGGTGGCCTGTCCATGTAGGCAAGGCAGGTTGATTTTGTCAGTAAGTAGTAAGATGATGCATCATGATGATCAAGACCATTTGAGTCCTACCTACTATCCTTCTGGTCTCCCTTGCTTCCATTTCCCTCAGTCACGACAACCCTCAAATTGTAATTTATTTTAAGTCAAATTAATTTTATACAATGGTTCATGTATGACTCACAAATAAGTGTACGGTATTTACAGATGTGAAAAAAAGCACTTCTGGAGGAGAGTTGAGTCACCTATTCCTGCTGGTTTTTGAGAGCTCAAGGTTGGATAAAAGCCTGTAATTGTCACCACACCACTTCCCACATGCTCCGATGGGAATCTGACCAACTCGGTATTTTTGCCATTGGTCACCTCCTAGACTTGCTCCTTGATACTTCCTCATCTTCTCAGCCACTGCATCAGCAAGTGATGATAACTTGCTTTCATACCTGATGGTTGTATGCACCACCAGTGCCTGACCCACCCTTAACAAATGCTTGTAGAGCTTGTTTTGGTGGTCTCATAGAAGTTGTTACTAATTTTGTATTTTCCGCTGATGGCGATTCCACAGCCCTGGCAACCTGTTCTAATTAAAAATATCTTCCTTCTGCTGGTTACTAGGTCTTGGAAAGATGACCTTTGGAGCAAAAATTTCTCATTCTGAGACTGGGACCTCACTGCATACCACTTCTGGAATCACCTTGATTCCTTCTGGGTCCCAGTTTTATACTGTTTTTGGCTAAGCTCTTCCTAGCTGGCTCTGTTCCCTCTGACAATTTACCAAGCAGTCACACCTGCACAAAGAGGGGGGCAGGAATATATGGTGCAGGCATGAATTGCTTAAGTCAATTTAAGTACCACATCATAAATGTGTAATCATAGCTTTGCTTTAGCTTCTCTTTCTGTTGATGAAGTAACTTGCTGAAGATAGAGCACATACATAATTTAAAAATGTAACACCTTTCCTGCTCCAGCTTTGCAATTCCAGAACCTCTGGAAACCTCTCCCATTTCTCTTCATTCTCCCTTCCTTCTGAATTGTTCCCTACAGAAAACTCTCACATCACACCCTGCTGGTAGAAAGCCAGCTATTCCTCCCACAGAATCCACCCAGTGTTAATGGCTTTTGATGGATCTTTCATCGCTTTGCAGCAGTTTATCCACAAGATGCTTAGTGCCTCATGGAATGACATGTAGCATTGCTCTCCAAATCAAGAGGCATTCTTAACTTGACATGAACATGTCTTCTTCAATTTTTCACTGAAATACTGTTTGAAATAGATCCCAGAAGAGAGGCAGGCAAACATAACAGTTTTCATCAGCTTTGAAGGCATAATTAGATTTTTACACTTTTCTGTAGTATGGCCAAATTTTATAATGACTGGTTCTTCCAGGTGCCAGCTTCTACTCTATACCCATGCACAGGGAAGTGAGATCACTAATACCCAGTAAAATCAGTCAGGCTGTCCTTATTCAAGGATATCAGTAAGCTTTTGGTCACTTTTATTGACAGCACAGTTTTGCACACCTGAAGCAAGATTTGCAGAGAAGGGATAACTTTTGTTGTTGTTGTTTTTAATTGGCTTAACCTTTTTCAACATTGTTTTCCTTAGTCTGCTTCAGAAGAGCGTGTGTAGATCTTCTATACTCCTGGCTGGAACCAGGAATGCAAGCCTGGACAGAAGCTGCTACGCAGTGCTCTCTTCTTTTGAACTATGGATGAGACACAATACAGAGCACTCCCACTTGCTAGGTTTTGTTCCACACGGCAGCATGGAGTTAACAAAAACTTTTGCTGCGTTCCCCCAATGTTTTATTCCTCAGCATAAAATGTTTTCTGAGAATAATCGCTTTGGTCATGTATCTGAACATCCTACCTCATGACACCATTGGTTAGATAACAATATCAAAGCCTGTTTCCCCCTGTAGTGGAGTCAGTTCTCCCAGTCTGAATTGTTATTTACATCCTCTGTTATCATGCTGCTGCAGTACATGTCTGCAACAGCCTGAACTATGCACTTCTGTAAGTCTTTTCTAATGACCTGATTATCAAAACTGGTGTGGCAGCCACGTTGGGGGTGCAGCTGAAGGCCTCCCAAGGTACTGAACTCGGTTCCATGGACAGCTCAGTGACTGAGAAGTGAAGCTCTATTGTTCTCCATGTAAACATCAGAAGTAAAGAAAATAAACCTTCCAGTTCATTTAGCACTGTTAAAGCTGGTGATTCTTTACTCTCAAACATAGTAGTGAGATAGCTTTTAAAATGTTAAAGGAGAATTTGATAACAGAATTCCATTTGATTGAGTGGCCTAAAGATTATTTACCCCTACAGGGACTACATCTGTGCATTAGGTCTTGGTCTCTAGATAAAGGTCAAAGCAAAAACTCCTTTAGAGTTTCATATGTGGACTGCAGAAAATCTCCTTCAAGTCACTATAGTGACTGAAACTTCTATTCTCTAATGAAAAATCAAACACCTCTGGCGCTTCTGTGTGAATGAGTGCTGTTCAAAGCTATAAGAAGAGTTTGGTGGGCTGCTTCATACAGATACCCTCTGATGTGCAGTTTGGGTTCAATGGTCATTACAAACCTCTGAAAATTTGTTTAGACGGGTTGACCAAAACATTTGCAAAGTGCATTCCTACTAGTCTAAACTGTAGCCTGTTGTCTGCATTTAACGCTTTTTTATTCATTTCCTTCCAGAAAAATAATATAAAGTCTATAAAAATCGAGGCAAGTATTAGGTGTTTCATGTCATTCTCCCACCAGAGCTTAGATTTCTCTTCCAATAGGCCAGTAGTAGTTAAAAATTACTTTATTGTAAACAGCCCTTTTGGGTGTGGCACATTCATTAATCTCTTAATAATTAATAATTAATAATTAATATAGAAATAAATCTTGAAATAAACTTTAGCAAACTCATTCTTTCCTTTTCTATAGTCCTTTCTAAGTCATATGCATTTTTCCATAGTTAACTAAAGCTTTGTATTTCACCTTAATCCTGTAAACCAGAGCACTTTAAATTCATTCAGTTCAAATAATCAACCATTTCTTTTGTGTGACTTATTTTGATAAGAACTCTGAGTTTGTTTTCTGCTCCAGAATAGACCTTTTATTACTGTAGTGCATGTAGGACAGAAATAAGAGCTGTTTTTCTCATGAAAACAAAATGTTTAATATTTTGCGAAAGTAATTTTTAATATCCTGTCCTTGGGCTACCCACAGATACATAATTAAACTGTTTCTCATATGCTAAAATCATGTGAGCATAGTGAATTCTCTTAAATGTAATTACCATTCATGTCATATCCTCTGAAAACACTAGTGGGAAAATTTCTATCTGGGTGAATCAAAACCTCCTTTAAAAATTCATATTCTTTTTGTTTACCCTTAATGTGGGAAATTAACTTATGAAAATACGGGTAGGTATCTACTTTTATTTTGAAGAATTATAGGGTAAATCAACTACAATGTCTTTCTTCTAAGATGCAAAATGTGTTTTCTTGTCTCTAAACCTGCTTAACAAAGAACAATTACTGAACTTACAGATCTGCTTCCCCTGCTTAGATAATCAATGAAGACTAAAGATTGACCTATAGAGGAGGAAAGGTAACTCAAGGTAGCTCTTCGCTACAATTCTGCATGCCAGGTCTTCCTTGTGATGGATGTTCTCTCTTTTAGTATTGCAGAGCAGTGTCATGCCCAGCTTCTGTGCATTTGCTTTCTACCTCCTACATATTTCACACTGTTCTCTCTTCCTTTTCCCCATTGTCTCATCTGGTTTCTGGGTTTGATTCTGCTCTTTTGCCTGGTAGCATCTTTCTTCTCCTCTTTTCTTTTAAGTCCTGCTTCTAGCAAATGTGTCCTGTGATAGTACCATTAGACTAAAATACATATATTCTTACAGATGGAAAGGCTGCAGAAGAGAAACAGAAGCACACATGGGTGCATGTACCATGTAATCTTTTCTATCTAGTTGGATAAGAGGCTACAGCAAAAGCAGGAGAGAAAACTATTTTAGGTGCAGCTCCTCATTTCACCTATGCCTTCTAGACTAAGGTTTCAAGAGGCATACCACCTATTCCCATGCAGTTTGGAGAATTGTCTGTATGATTCAAAATTATACAGGAAAAGTGGTAAGGAGTTACAGAATCACAGAACCACTGAATTTAGAAGCCATCTCTGGAGGTGGTTCAGTCTATTTCCCCTGCTTGAAGCAAGATCAACTACAACAGGCTACTCAAGGCTGTGTCCAGTCAGGTTTTGAATATCTCAGTACAAAAGGGATGCAGGAATTAATCATAAAAACGTTCTGCCCTGCCAAGAAGGACTTGGGGGTGCTGGTGGATGAGAGGCTGTACATGAGTCAGCAATGTGCACTTGCAGCCCAGGAACCCAACTGTGTCCTGGGCTGCAGCAAAGGCAGCGCAGCCGGAAGGGTGAGGGAGGGGATTCTGCTCTTCTGCTCAGCTCTGGTGAGACCCCATGTGCAGTGCTGCATCCAGCTTTAGGGATCCCAGCACAGGAAGGACATGGACCTGTTGGAGCAGAGGCCACCAAGATGTCTAGAGGGATGGAGCACCTCACCCATGAGGAAAAGTTGAGAGGATTGAGTTTGTTCAGCCTGGAGAAGAGAAGGCTTTAGAGTGACTTAATTGTGGCTTTCTAGTACCTGAAGGGAGCCTACAGGAGAGATGGAGAGGGACTTTTTACAAGGGTGTGTAGTGACAGGACAAGGGGGAATGGATTCAAAATGAGAATAGTTTTAGATTAGATATTAGGAAGAATTTTTTGCTGTGAGGGTGGTGAGGCACTGGAACAGGTTGTCCAGAGAAGCTATGGCTGCCCCATCCCTGGAAGTGTTCAAGGCCAGGTTGGGTGGGCGTCTAAGCAGCCTGGTCTGGTGGAAAGTGTCTCTGCCCATGGCCAGGGGCCTGGAACTAGATGATCTTTAAGGTCTTTTCCAACACCAACCATTCTATGATTCTATGATAAAAATCATAAGCAATACTTATAACAACAATTAAGTTACTGATATTTGTGATGCTTACCACTGAAAAATGGTGTAACTAAGACAGAGATAGTGACAGATTCTCACTTGCCACCTTTTGGAGCTTGATACAGTATTTGGCAAGTGGAATTCAACAGTCCATGTTGTGTAAATGTGAGAGGACAGGAGCTTGGCATTCCCTTCTGGAGCTCTGTCTTGTCCATATAGGTCAATAAATTGTCTCTCAGATGTAATGGCTGTTGTAATGAAACCTAGCAAACACAGGAGGGCTCTATGTGAACACATATTAGGAAACGTTTAGGTTGGTGCCAGACAGGAGTGGTATGTTCTGGTGTTATATAACCTTAAGTTAATTTGCAATGCAGTTTAAAGAAGATTTTGCTATGAAATTACCATCTTGTTTTGGGTATGTATGTGAGCATTGTCTCTGGGCTGGAGCATAAAAATATAAAAATAAATCCTATAAACCCCAGCTGAAGGGGACTATTATGAAGCAAATGAAGTAAAATTCCTGATTTTGACATTTCTGCTAAATGTATCTGTTCTTCATGAAACAGATTTGGGTTTAGCTGTCATAGATATATTTCAGTATATCACAAACTGGCTTCTGACAGGAAAAAATGGTCTTTCCTTGATTTTACATTACAAATCCTAATTTTTCCATATTGCTGCCATGGAAACAAATGGGGAGCAAAGGCAGTAAACAGAACAAAAAGCCACTATTGCATAATGGGGTTTGGTCATTCCTCTGCAGAGACAAACAGGCTTTCACAACAGGGCTCTGCTGCAGCATAGCCGTGTCACTGCAAGTCCCTTGAGGCAGGGACTGGGCTTCCTGTGCCAGTGTGCAGCTCTTGGCAAACTGCTTGTGGCGAGGAGGAGTGGGACTGTGCAGCCATTCAGCATCAGCTATATCATGTGCGAATGTGTCTCACATCAGGCGGTGCCCTTAGAGAGGGCAGGTATCTCCTCTCTGTCTGGCATCCCTTGGCGCCCCTTTCACAGGACAATTCTGGGAAAACAAATAGAGGGTAAATAAAATCTGACAATAATGTGGCAGCCCCTGCAAGAAGAAAAACCTCTCCAGTTCTCATGAGAACAGTGTGGGTGATGATTACCAATGACAGTAGTAACAAGGAAAGGGAAGCCACAGATTCCTTGTCTGTCTGTAGATGCCCACCTGTGAAGTAATGTTGCCTCCCTGGGGCCAGGGTGCTGCTCTGGACTTTCCACAGGCAGTCTCATGGGCTTGTTCCCTCCCCTCATCCATGACTGTCTACATAGGGTAAGGAGCTTTGTTCCAAAATTTTTTACCGTCAAAAGAAAAACACTTCTGTGTTTTTGTGTATGTGAAGAAGAAAGGCACGAAGTTGGATTTTTCCTGCTCAAATTTGAGCATTGCTGGAGATCCCATGGTGATGCCTTGAATTTTAGCTTGTATATTCTGTATTGTATACTGCAAAACCCTGAACTGTCTTACAGCCTGCTGCTGCTGCTCTCTCATGCTAAGATAGACACAACAAAGTCTCTGGGTTTGCTCTCCAAGGACACCTAGGCCGTGCTGGGCCCAGAAATGTATAAGCAAACATCTTGGAGAAGGGGGGCTGAGCTTAGAGAACTTACATCAGTAGCTAAAGTTTTAATTGGCGAATTTATGCTGATATGCAAATGGACCAAACCTGTAACAGTGTGAAGAACTCGTGACTTGTTGTCCATCTTGGAGTGTTTTTCTGTTGGGCAGTTCCTGAACCCAGTTGTAATTCAGTGACCTTACAGGTGCACCATCTCATCTGTTGTTCAACAGAGACCTCGAGAGAGTAAAGTAGATGTTAAAAATCAGATTATATAAATCCAAGCTGCTAGGAATAATGGAGGTGGCCTATTGACAGAAACCTCAAGATCAAATTGTCTGGAAGAATCCATGAAAAGAACAAGTTCATTACCAAATCAGAAATCAAAGGTAAAGTTACTCCAGTAGAATGAAGAATTGCACAAGACTCTTGGATTAATCCTTTAGGACTTAATTATCTCAGTTCAGCTGTACACTAAAATTGCACGTGAGTGCCTCCAGTAAGCAATACCAGTTTTCAAGCCCATCACATTCCCATTATAATGCTAGTTCACTTTAATGTTTAAATCTGTCATGTTAAGACCACCTCCAGCAGGCTGGTTGTTAAAGTTCGATTTTATTATAACTGGGAGTTTTGCTTTTTTGTTTTCCAGGACTCTTCTTTTGCCAACAAGTACAAACCTACATTGACATAGCAAATCAAGTATTCATTTATAAACCCTTTGGGAAGGAAAGTACATTACAAAGGATTTCTGGAATGCAATTTTTAACCCAGATAATAATTTCATAATCTATTTTTCCTTCTGAAAAAAATTATTTTTATTTAGTAGATATTGTTAACTGACACTAGTAATCTTAAGTACTTTCTTTTTCTTTTCCCTCAGATAAAAGAATAAAGAATATATTTCTATAGGGACATGTTCTTCTAGAGATGAATGCTACAAAATACAGTTAATCAGCATGAAGAGATTAATTTCTTACGTTACAGACATGCCATTCTTGACAAGTGGGTTATCATTTCTTTACAGCAAGCAGTGTTATAAAAATAATTCAAGGTACACTTACACATGTATAAACAGAGTAGCCAGGCAATGATGGATCTTCAATCACTGACCCAAGCTTTGAAATTTGAATTTCTGATAAGATTGTTGCTCACTGAATGTGTGGATTTGTCTCATTACAAAAACAGGTCATAACCTGAAAACTTCTGACCTACATTTGGATGAAAATATCCTCCTACTTCAGCAAGGTTTGGATCAAGGTTCTGGGTTAAGTCTTAATTCAGGTCATCATTTGTTCTTTCATTAGGATAATCAGGAAAAATGTTGGCTCGATACCAGGTTTTCCCTCAGATGTTTGTTGCAAGGTCTGCTGAAGTATTCCAGATTGACTGCTGTACCTGCATAATGGAAAAGACCATATATTTTCTTCATGTGACTGCCCAGGAAGACAGGAAGAAAATGAGTGTTACTGCAGTACAGCTGTGGGTTTGCTAAGGAAATCTGGCCCACAGACACATTTATGTAGCCCCAATCACTGCTTCCATTTAGATGAACCACAAATATCTTGGCATTCTAATCTCTCCACAGCATATTAATCTCAGTTTGGGAGAAAAAAAAGAGACAAACAGTGGAAAAAGTGTAGGAATGATTGCCTTCTTCCATTCCATCATTTGATGCTTGCTCTCATCCTCTAGAGAGAAAGATGAAGGGAAGTAGTAACTCATTTGTGGTGTAACATAGACAGAAAATCTCTTTAACTAAATGTTTTTAAAGGATAGTCACCCTATATCATGAATTTTCTGCCACTACTAGATTCTGATCACTTCAGCTATCCTGTGAGGATAGGAACCAAAGAAGAATCTTTTATCAGGTAGTGGGAAAAATAATGCAGGTTTATCAGAGGAAAGTCTAGGAAGGCAGCAGAAGCCATTACAAATAACAAAACTATTTTTGAGAAGGAACATTCTTAAGGGGAAAAATAAAAGAAAGACTGTACTAGTAAAGGCTTGATCAGACAATATACAGGCGCCACAGGTACTGTCCAAGATATTAAAGACTTTCCTGCCTCTAGCAGATCAAGCAGCCACATCTATAGTGGTTCTACAACCTTCCATTAGGTTACTGTGCTTCTCTGCCTTCACAGACAGAAATCACACATCCATCCAAAAATTTTTTATCTGCCATTATTATACATGCCTGTTTCTTTCATGTAACAGCAGTAAAACATTTATTCAGTTACTCTCCCATTTTCCTAATTTGGTGGGAGCAATTGACACTACAGTTTGGTAAATCAGTTGCACTTGAGACCCAGTCAGTGAGCTTTTTTTATTTTTAGCTGAAACCCCTCCCTTTATATGCTTTATAATAAAGTGAGCAGAAAAAAATCTCACAGCTTTTGCATTATAATTTCTCTTTGAGGCCTTTATCTTTTCATTGATTCTTTAATGTTGCACTGTAACTCCAAGACTGATTCGTTTTTTCTTTCAAAATGAAATAAAGGATTGTTTGCTTTGAAGTCTGTCGAGCTTGACAAATCTGAGGCTGAGGATTATCAGAAGCTAAGAAAGGTCACACCTGGTTAGACAATAGAACCATCTCTTACAGTCTTTTGTTCTTCAAGAGTAGCCAAAATACCTAGAAAATTATGTAACGAGGCAATCATATATGATGCTTCCACTTGTATTCTATCTTCCCAACACTTTTATTTTGGAGACTTTCTAAGCAGAATTTACTTTTTATATTTCATAAGCCTTGGTTGTTTTTTCTTTCATGAGTTTGTCCAGTCTTCCTTCACACCCATTTAAAATTTCAGCTTCTACAGTATCTTCTGAAGAGGTGTTCCACAGTTCATCTACCCGGTTTAATAACAATTACCTTCTTTGATTTATTTTGAACCTGTAAATTTCGTAGCTTTATTTGATTCCCCTGGAAGAGGCATTGAACAGAATCCCCCTTTCTCCTGTGTCTATGACAGCTGGGATTTTATGGGCCTATTAGTTTCCTCTTAGAAAGTCATGAGAGTAGGATAGGTGTGACATGCTTATACTTGGGAATGCTTGAATGTATTATCGTGACAGTACCTGGTGGAATCAGTATACACACTCAAAGCCAAATTCTAGCTGAACTAATTGATAGATATGTTTCTCAGGAAAGATACTGATACAGAGATACTCAGCTTAGATAATGAAAAGAGCTCACTCTTAGCAGCCTTTCAATCTTCAAAGACAACCTTCATATACAGTTTATCCCTTGTAGCTGTGAACAGATTGAATCACATATTCTGGTCTCTCCAGAAGTGAAATTACTTTTATGCCAAAATGGGGTTTATACACTCCTTAAATCTTCTTATACAAGCCTTAAGTACACATATATTTTAAGGACTTGGTTTAAGTGGTGTGCTTGCATTTTGCTCACCTATTGCACCACTTTGAAATTCGACCACTGGAGGTAGGTTTAAGTCATATTAGGGTTTCATACTGGGATTGCGGCTCATTCAGGTCTCTTACACGAATATCCCTCCTGTACACATGAGAAGCAGACATCAAGATCTTGTGCTCCTTGGATGTGCCTGGCTGTATGTATGCAAACAACTGTTGTGCCCTTCTGTGAGGGACTAGGTGCAAGTGTGTGCAACGCACAATGAACTGTTCTCCTTACAGGCATCTGCCCAGTGCTAATCCGTTAAATGTCAGAGACTTTTGGAAGGTATAGGTATTTGGCTTTAGTTTGTGAGGACATTAACAGCTTTGCCATCCTTCAGAAGAACAGTACAATAAGATAAGAAAAATGAAAATGAAAAGGAAACAGCCTTTTAAATCTGTCTTCTATATGAGGAAAGTCTCTTAAGGGCAAGCGTGTTTCTCTGCTGCCTCACAACAGTTTTCTCTTCTCGGCCTGTCACCTGTAGTCTATCGACACAGTAAGCCCAAATCTCTGCCTGGGTGCTGGTGCTCTGTCCTGTACAGCTGCAGCTTGGCTGGACTCCTCATTCAGCACTACTTTGAATGGCAGCTGACTGCCCTTAAAATGCTGTGTTTGACAGGCAAATGCTGACCAGTGAAAAAGAAAATGCAAGCAACAAGACGCTTTTCATAGAGCTATGCCACTAAGATCTGAAATTCTTCCAGAGGCCACAGGCAAAGAAAAATGCTTTCTATCTATTAAAAAATGCTTTCAGCAGCCTTCTTTGAAAGGAAGTCTGCCTAGTAAGCAAAAAGGGAAATGAGATATAGGATCAGAGTATGACAGACTGCCATATATATTTTTCTCTGGCCTTTAAAATGCATCTGGAAGGGTAATGTCAGAATTGTTTATTGTAAATAACAACTGGGAATTCAGTTGGTGGAAATGAGATCGGCCTTCATTTTTAAACTAAGTAAACTTGATAGGAGGTTAAATTTGAATGTTAAAAAATAAAACTTGAAGGCTTGTTAAGCTGATTAAAAAGCACTGCAAGAGAATGCTGTTATCATTATACTAGAAAAAGCCCATTCCCCTTGATTTACCAGGGTCTGTTCTTTGGGGCCTATGTGAACAAGTAGACAGGGTTCTGCCCCTCTTGTTTGCCTTCTATAACTTGCAGTTTCAATATACAGACTGTACTTGTGCTTAGCCAAACAAAACCATTCAGCTGCATCCCCAGCCCAGTTCATGCATTGGTCTGTATTCAGGAGAGCAGGTTTCTAATGTCTTACTTCTGTGTAGATTCTGGGTCATCCCTCCAAGGTCTTTGTTGGAACATCTCTCTGTTTTCCATTAATCTCAGAGTCTGCTTACAAACTTATGTCACATAAATAAGACTGATCAAAGACTTCAACCAAGGGAACAGTCCCTAGGTGACTTTGGACCAAAGTGGTAAAGATCAAGTTCTTTCAGCTTGCAGGATTATTTGTGACCTGTGTGAAGTTCATAGCTTGTCTTAAGGTTATTCATCCTAAGGAATATTTTCCATCAAAAGAAAAAAAGAAAAGGACATGGCCTCCCTGGACACTTCTACTGAATGGGGGCCAAGAATTTAATGGGCCTGGGGACAAATTATCCTCTCATTTCTGAATGTTCTCTTGTAATCCACACTAATGAGGCACATTGGTGGGACAGTAGTAAGACACTGTCTCTTATTATACTCACTTTTTTCCAGCCTCTGGATTCTTAGCTTTCTGTGAATTTATGTGGTTTCAATCCCGTGATACCTAGGAGCAGTTGTTAGTTGATTTATTCTCACTATAGCCTTCTCACTTTCTAAATTTTACTGAGAGTGAGGGGAGATGTTTACAAGGTTTGCCAAATTTCTCCTGGGAAGTCCACAGCAGGGAAGGAACTTGGCTCTGGTGTCTCAACTGAACAAGTTTCTTCTGGAGTTCCTTTCAAACACTATGTTCAATTAAGACTGGAGGGAGGAAGGAGAAAATGTGTGTACAATTTACTAATTTGAAAATTAATTGCCTTCCTCCAGAAGCAAGTTATCAGCTCTGCAGAGCTTCTGCTGGTAACTCCACGCAAGTGCAGCAGTTCTCTGGTGCTGTTAAGCTGGAATTGTGCATCCTAATTAGGTTGCAGATCACCAGAATAGTATCATATGAGCTGGGCTGGGATGGATGCCTGCTCTACTCGAGATATAAAAGGTTAAGATGGGAAAGGTGGAGCTGGTTGTAGAGGTGAATGTTCTGATGCCTCTGTAGGCTACAGCTGTGTGGCAACATTGTTAAAAACACGCAGGTATAGATCCAAAATACAGATTTGCAAACTACAGGTAAAAGATAATAAAAAAATGATATTAAGGTGACCTGTACTAAGTTGCAGATACTAAATACAAGATGCATTGGAGCTTGGTCTAGAATTGGAATTAGCAGTCTTGAAGGCTAGAAAATGGAAAGAACAAAATAAATGCTGCTTTTGTTGCAGGATAAGATCACGAATACAGGATGACCCCTGTTTATTTTAGGGTTTTGAAAACATTTGACCATGGATATAGGACGACTCTTACCCTGTACCTTTGTTCTCTATCTGTATTCTGGCATCCTCACCCCTTCCAAAAAACCACACACACACATTGTCAAAACAGGGCTGTGAAGAGCCTTTCTGCACAGGCTCATCACTCTTAGCTTCTGCTACCTGCAGCTTCTGTCGTCAGTGTCTTGTTCTCAGCTGCACATCCTTGAGGTGGGACCAGAGGCCTTGATGATGGATAAATTTCACCAAGTACTACTGGTGAAGGATGGCAAACATTGTGCAGATATGGCACAAGCTACCATAAGTCCAGTTTTGGGTTTTGGTTTGTGTTACTGCTCTTGTGTAGAATCTCTCCCTGTGGCTCCTGTGTGAGGGAGGAGGCCCTTGTTGGTAAACTGCCCCGTGTTTTCTTGATTCTGTGGAAAACAGGATCTTCTGTTGGTGAAAAAATAAAACTTCCCTTTTCTAGAGCTTTTGTCCAGCAAGTGAGCTCTGACAGCCTTCCTGTATTTTATTAACACTGTAGATGGTATTCACTGAACAGGATATGTACTTGCTGAAATATTTTCTCCTGAAAGGTTTATTGTTCTCTGATATTTTCTTTCTGTTGGGTCACCAGAAGTTTATTCCTATATACTCTTTCATTAGGGTACTAGGGCTTTTTAAAATTTTGTTTAGGTTTTTAGGGTTAAGGGTTTTTTTAAGACTCATGATTTAACTGGAAGCTGTCAGGACAGTACTATAGTTCTTGGGAGTTGAAGGATAATGCTTTGAAATGCAAAAAGTAACCAGAATAAACCGAGAGAGAAATTAAGTTACTGAAACGGCTATCCGTGTCAACATTTCAACTGACTGAGGAAAGACACTGTCAGAGAAATACATTAAAAAAACACAAACCAAAGACAGAACTTTCACAGGGAAATACTGTCTTTTCCACTGCAGATCTTAGCCATTATTTTATATTAGTTGTGCATTATATTTTTTTAGTTCACAGAAGATATATTGTCACTTCCACTGCATTCCCACTTGAAAACATCAATGTCATGGTTTAACCCCAGCCAGTAGGGAGAAGAATCAGAAAGAAAAGATGAATCTCATGGGTTGAGATAAGAAGAGTTTAACAATTCAAACAAAATAAATAATAATAATTGTAAGGGGAGAGAGAGAGGAGAATAAAATCCAAGCAAAACAAGTGATGCACAATACAGCTGCTCACCACCTGCTCGTTGATGCCCAGTCTGTCCCCAAGCAGTGATCAGCAGCCTCCAGCCAACTTCCCCCAGTGTATATACTAAGGAGCACATTCTATGGTATAGAATATTCCTTTGGCCAGTTTGGTTCCCCCCCAGCCTCTTGTGCACCTGCTTCATTGGCAGAGCATGAGACACTCAAAAGACCTTGATTTAGGGTAAGCACTTCTTAACAGCAACCAGAATATCAGTGTGTTATCAACATTATTCTCATACTAAATCCAAAACACATCACTGTACCAGCTATTAGGAGGAAAATTAACACTATCCCAGCTGAAACCAGTGCAGTCAGTAATTTAAAGTGTCATGCTATCATACAAACGTGGTTCCAAAGCATTTTAAGAACTTTTATCCCTTGGGTGCATTGGTTTGATTTTTTTCCCAACGTGTTCAGTAGCTTGGACTCCGTATGTAGTAAGGTCTGAACATATCCCTGCAATGTGTAGTGTTGAATGCAAAACTAGACCTGTGATCAGCGGATAGCCGTGTTCAAACAGTTGTTTTTCCAGCACAGTGGTCAGTAGGTGAAAAAGAACATCAATCGGAAACCCACAGTCAAGTCATACAGATATCCTGGTCAAACAGAAGTTCCCAATTTGACTGATAGAAAGACCAAAGCACAGGAAGCTTCCATCACCAGGCTGCAGGTGTTTCCAGGGCAAAGACTGTAGTTTTACGAGTCTGCTGTAGAGATGCCTGCTACACTGAGTTTTCTAGGTGTTACCATAACAAAAATAATAACATTTAACACCAATAGTAAAGGCAGAGGCAGGAGCTGGACTTGAATCACCTGATCTTGCAGTCCCAGAAACTCTTTGCTAGTTTATTATGCCGTCTCTCTTCAGATCAGCTGAAAGTGCTGGTATTTATCTTGGAGGATAGAGACCGACAAGCAATAGCTAACAAGGAGAGCCAGGAGGTAAAATTCTGATATCTTATTTGTTGGCCAAACTCCCTTTAGACTGTTTTATTTTATTAATGCTCTTTCTTCCTTTTATTGTCTTTTTCAGGAGAGCGTTATAAATTCTGGCCATTTTTCTTTGAACTGATTCCTAATCCACGTTTCGTGTTTAGGAAAATCAAGTGTATTTGAAGGTAAAGTTAGTGTTTTCCTAATATTTCCGTTGCTTTGTTGTTGTTACTGCTCTGATGTGGGAAGATCTATTGGCCACAGACATAACTCCCTCTTTACACACAGCTGGCAAATGAAAACAATATCAGAACATCTCCATGACACACAAGGCTTTTATACGGTGATGTTTCAGACTTTACTGCAGTTTCCTTTGGAAATGCTTAAAACAACTACATCTGTTTCCTTTCATTGGGATTTTGTGTTCTTTAAGCCAAAAGGAGGGGATAAAACTCATTAATTCTGAACAATAATTGCAATGTCCTATGTAAATATTTTTTAGACTGCGGGGTTGTTGTTTTTTTCCTTTCCACTAAAAATATAAAATAGCTTGTCTGTTCAATGTAATGGGAGTTCCTGGATGCTTCTGCATTGCTGTGTTATGCACAAATACTTGAACTAGATTTAAACACTCTGGCTCGGTTGTTGGTATCAAACTAGCAGTGACTGCACAGAAAGCGGTACAGAGCCATTCTCCTAACAGCAGGAGAGGGCACGGCGTGGGTTTAATTTACCATGTTTCTGAAGTGCATTCGGCATCCCACAGTGCCTGTCATAGCTAGACTGTTACCAGTCTGAGGACATCCTTCCTGAAAAGGCAGTAGAGACCCACCTCCTACAGCAAATGCTGTAGCTATGTCTTAAGCTAGGCTCAGAAAGTACCTGGCAACTTTCTGTGGCATGATACAGAAAAGATTCTGAATGTGGGCATAAGCCAAGTACAGCTTTTTGAAGGAAACCTACATTTTCATAATAGTACAGAGCGGTAAAAATTATTCTGCAAGCTACGCCATATAATCCAAACAAAAAAATCAGTGTCATCTCTCCCTCATCTGGGACGAGGTCTGGACCAGGTCTGTCTCTGGATCCATTTGTGCTTCTCAGACCAGTGCTCTTCTAACAGATACATACAGCTGTTGTCTAGTACTCCCTGCTTAAGAAATTATTTGTTATTCATTGCCCTCTAAATCCCTATTAATCCAGGCCAAGATAAAGTGAAAATCAAAGTGCTTATAACATTTTGAGTAGATGATAAATTTAAAAATATTTATAAATAAAAGCTTATAAGAAAAGAAAACAAACCACACAGATATGGCAGCCTCTCAGGCATCAAGTCTGCTCACCAAGAGCTTGTCACCTGCTAGAATGCCTGCTTCCTTGCTCTTGGTTCCAGGAAGGCAACCTTTTGTCTCCTGACCAGAATGACACTAGCTATCTGGTCTGTGACATTTCTGCTGTGCTGTGTTGCTCTCTGCTATCCTCTCTTACTGGAAATACTGCAGATATTTTTTGTTAATTCTTCCTTGGGTTCACACTTCCGAAGTCCAATTCCTTCTCTGAGCTACCTGGAAAATTCCCATAAGGAAGAGTGATCCTGTGTCATCATGTGTCCCTTCTGCAGCTTTCCATAATAGCTGTTTTCTAATTTACAGCATCCATGCTTTGGGATGGCTCACACTAGATGCACTCTAGTGTGTTCTGTAGTGTGCTGAAAGAAAAGGCACGTGATCATGATCACAAGAGGAGTACAACAGAGTCCTCGGAACTTCAGCTCTCTCAGCATTTCCCTACCTTAATTCCTGTTAGAGCTTTGGATGGCAGGGAAGTCTCTGCTTCCACAGGATACACATCTGAGTGCACACATAAGAGGAGACAGTATTGAGGCAGAGTATAATAGCTTTGTACTCAGCCCTCAATAGTCACGATACCTGGAGACTTACCTCCTGTTCAGACTAACATTCCCTAATCATCCACTGTGTTATTTAATAGCTGTTTCCTCCAATCTTGAGGGGAACTGGATCTCTTGGCAAAGGTACAAGGAAGAAATATTTGCACTCAAATTCTGCAGCTCAGTCACCTCGAGGCACTTGGAGCCATCAACTTCAACCCAAGCTAACACAGCTACTGAAGGCTACAGAATTTGGTGTCTTTATGTCCTCTTTAACCTATCACTCAGCTTCACATACAGTAATAAGAGCTGTTGATTGAAAAATACTGTCTCAAACCACCCATTTGATTTTGGAGTATAAATTGAGATACTTTTAATATGGACATAAGACACAAAATGCAGAGGGTGATTAAAACACAGGCAAGGAGTGGACTTTCTTCACAGGAAAAAATATAGGGTTTTTTCCAAGCCATTGGGATTGGGAATAGCATAACAGTGTCATATGTGAAGAGGGAGTACATCTGTGCTTGAAATACTGCTGCAGATAACAGAGAAGACAGGACATTATAGAGATTTCCCAAAGCAATGAGACCCAGGGTGAGTCTCAGAGTAATTCCAATCTGTGATATTAGGCCTGGGATTAAGTTATTTTACTGGATATGAACAGAAGTAAAAAAAAAAAAAAAATCCATTTATTGGTTAACTAGTCCGTTTTTTCATCTTAGCGTCCTCATCCTTTATCATTTTATGTCCCTCCCTCTTTCACAATTTAGCACTGTGCACACCCCCTTTTTCACTGCAGAGTCTGTGCAGATGCATCCCAGGGACTGTGTGAAACAACCACAGAAAACAGATGTGCAATCATTGCTGTGTACCTGAAATGAAAACTGAACTTATTGGGAATGAATGACATCAATAGAAATAAGCAATTTTGGCATTTACTTCTTTCTGGTATTAAACAAGATTAAAAGGTGAAGAGCTAGATATGGCTCACTATATGCAGAGAGGGGGAGAAAGAAGAATATAACATTACAGCTGGTACCATATGGTAAAAATAATTCCTTAAGATGGTCCATTTGCTTTCAATTTAGCAGTTAATAAAATACTTTTGTTTGATTTTCCCCGTTTAGATCTGTAGTAGTTTAGATCCACATATGTGAGGAAACTTCCTTTCTATTATCTTTCAGAAACAGTGTCTTTAAATATTTCTCTTCCCACTTTCCTAAGTTTGTATTTTTAGATATTTTGAATTTTCTCCCTTCATCTCTAACTATGACACTGAGACAGGGAGCTGTACTGTGCCAAGAAGTACATGAGTCAATGCTGTTCACTCCTCACACGAAGTTATTCAAGGTGCGAGATATCTATGATTGATAATCTTGTCAAAGGATGGGCCCTCTCTTTATAAATCTAACGTGAAGTCTTACTGTAGCTTCAAGGTTCAGGTGCAAAAAGAAACAGCAATTTAAGATTTGTAGCTTGCTATTTTTAAGCTTAAAGGTCCGTTGCCAAGAGTATTACATCCAAAGATGACCTTCTTTAAGATTGCTATAATCTGCTTTGGAATGTTTCTTGGATATATTCATGAAACCTATTCTAGCACAAGGATATTGAAAAATTCACCAGTTCCAGTACTGATGTAGAAATCTACAGTAATTTGGCTGTGATCATGTTGCAGTATATGGAGATCTTTAAGAAGAATTCTTTCATCTGAAGTACTGCACAGGGCCTCTCCTTTTTCTGGGAGCACATTGTGAAAGGCAGAATACCAGAACCCATAGAATAGGGTTGCTACTGTATTTGGAGACACAGCTGAAGAGCTTCTTTTCCTCAAGCTTTGCTGAATATAATAAGCTTGAAAATACACTAGACAGGAGTAGACAGCTTATGCTCTGTAGCACCTGGAGAGAGCTTAGGTTGTAGGAAAAAAACACATTCAGGATCCTAGAAACTCCAACTGACTCTTGGAGGTATGAGAAGCTGCCAGAGCAAAAATGCTATGGTAACCGGGAATTTCAGTCACCCAATGCAGATGAAGTAAACATATCAAAAGAAGATGCTGATCTAAATTATAAATAATGAAAATAGTAGCAGTTTTTAAAAAAATAATGGAAGATCCAAAGAAGTGAAGCTTCTTGGATTAGGCCTGATGAGTGAGCAGGAGCTGGTTCACAATGTGTTAATTCAGAAACATTCTGAAATGCAGAGCCTTGGCACTGAATCTCAGAAAAGCCAGTGAAAGATACGGCAAAGTTAATCAGGTGGAGCAACTAACAAGGTAAGTTAACACTTGGGTGAATGAGGGCAAGAAGAAGGTTTAGGGGCTCTGTGTTAAAAGACTAAATATTTTCTACCAGTTAAAAATTTTCAGTCAGTAAACAAAGAAACCAGTGCAGCTAAAAAACCAAGAACAACAACAAAAGCTGTCAGGTGTGATATTGCATTCTTCGGAACTGGGGGTTATTTTTAAGAGGAAAATAGAAGAAATCATAAACATTGGTAAGATAAACATAAAGGAAGGCCAATAGGAAGCATGCAATTTACCAAAGGTATTAAAAAATTAGTAATAGAAACTTTTCAAACATCAAAAGCAGGACACGTGCCAGAGAATCGGTGAGCCTGAAAAATGATCTATGTGTAAAACCTAATGTTCATGCCAAGGCTTCACTCTTTGCTGCAGAGAAGTTTATGGAGTTTCCCATACCAGGACTGTCCTTTACAGAGAGAATCTGAAGATTTATCCCAAACTGTTGATACAAGGACTTTTGTGCCTAGACAAAAATGCAAACCACACAATAATTTTTAATCAGGGCCATGTGGTGTTTACCTAAGTGGTCCAGAGGAGCTCACTGTGAAGGCTATGAATGAGCTGTGCTGCATGATACATTGCTTAAATCAGCCCAAGTACAAGAGAAATACAAGGTGATAAATATGATGCCATAATGATTTTTTGCCTTTTTAATATACCCCTTTTTATATACTCTTGTATATAGCTTTTATGTATTCTTAGTGCTTTTAGCCCACATATTTTAAGTCCTTAGGTTTGATAACCAGCATAGACCCAATGTTCCCTTAAGCCAGGAGACCAAACACCCTGGAAGCCTCGCAGTAGGGGGTCAGAAAGCCCCAGACACCAAGGTTCTCTCCAGACCACAATCTGTAAACTGAGATAGGCCCATCCAGGGGGAAAGTTCCTTGGGATGAGGGGTTCACTCAAGCTTCTCATTGGGGAATCTTTGATAGAGATGCTAATTCACTTAAGGCCTATAACTGTATGTGTGATGTATCATGGGGGTGCAATTTTGGTGTGTGCTTCTCAGCACATTCCACCTGGATGGAGAGTGCTCCTTAAGGATCCTTAAATAAATACCGAGGTAAACCCCTGCTCCCTTTTAACTGTGTTTGGTCTGATTTTAAGACCATGAAAAGGCAACAAATACAACGGAAAATCTAAAAAGAACAGAAATAGTGCACATATGGATAAATACGATGTATCTAGGACAGACTTGAAGAGGAGAGTAAAGCCTTCTAGAGGAAAAGTAGTATCTTCTAAATCTATTTCAGTTCTTTGATCCAGTCACTGAACTTATAACATTGATTCAACTGATACAGTAGTTTTATCAGCAAGCATCTGACATCTCTTAACAGAGATGCTTAAAGGAACTAAGCTGCCATAGGAGTGGTCACTATTTCTTTTTTAGAAAATAAAGGGTAGGAATAAATAGTTGGCTTGTTCAACTGAAAGAGGTTACCAGTAAGGCCCATATGAGGAGCTATACTGACTCATGCAGTTCATTAAATGAACTGGGAAGGGACTGAAGAGTGAGGTGATGAAGTTAATAAATGATACAGAATTATTCAGGCTAGCTAAAACTAAAGCAGGCAGTAGAGAGTTGTAGCAGGGGTCTCGTGATACTAAGTGACTTGTTTCAGAGAAAATAAATATGAAACAATTAACTGTAAGAATTTATTGGCAACTAATTAAGTTATGAGACAAGCAGTTCAAAGCAAACAAAAGGAAGAATGTTTTCTGCAAATAATTAAAATGGGGAACTTATTGTCACAAGATGCTCTGGAGCCCAAAACTACTTTTATAAAACAAGTAAGACAGATTCATGGAAAAACAGCTGATACAGCATGGCTAAACACAACAATGTAGATTAAGGAGCCCCTAAACAAATTAGTGCTGGAAGCTGGGAGGTAAAGCAATAGGAAGGTCATTCTGTAATTGCACGACTTTTTCATTCTTCCCCTAAGCATCCACTTGCATCTGAGCTTCCAGGTGTTATTATAATATGAATGCTGAACTACCTTTCACAGCAAAGACTTGGTATATTAGAAAAACAAACAAACAAAAACCTCTTTTGAAGAAAATTGAATTGCAATGTCAAGCACTTCAGAGTTCAGAGAGATGTAATTTAAAGCAATGTAAATCTCCAAGCAAGATTTAACCTTTGCAGTCCAAACCTGGCACAGCTATATGCAAGTGGAAATAACTACAAAGAGGATAAGCAATCCAGTGTAGGTGCCATGTTTAACTAGATCTCTTTATGTATTCATTTATGGTTTTATACACACATTCCACTCATATACACACAAAAAGTCATAAAATCCAGTGCTGTAACTGGGCCCTTCAATTTACAGTTTCAGCATGACTAATGGAAGAATGCTAAATGAAAGAAAACTGGAATGAGGGATCTGTGAATCAGAACTTTAAAATAAAAGGGAAGAAGTTGAAACTTGAGGGAATATCACTTGTATAAGTGATATGTTTTCTACTGATTAGCAAAGAAATTGTGTCATTAGTGAGACAAAATAAGGTAATTATTTTCAATGATGGGAGTGCATTTGGGACAGCTGGCTTGGATACAAGTGTTCCAGCGCTGAACAGGATCCTGTATTGAGTAAGTTGTTGTAGGATTTCCTTCATGATCAAATACAGACATAATGTGAAAAAAATGTGTTTATTTCTTTTAAAAAAAAAAAAAATGTGTATGCATATCTTTTGGATGTGAAGAATGAAGGCTGGGGAGTTTAGATCCTAAACAAATGAAGAGGAGTTTCCTTATTGGTGATTTGCCAGAGAAAGAAGAATCCAGAGCAGCATTATGTCACAGAAGCAAAATACAATAAATTGAGTGGTATGGAAAGAACAGATAGCCCAGGTACTGTTTCTCTCTGGTGTCTTTCTTCTTTGCAAACTTCTTATTTTAAAACTTTGATCTCTTTGCACCAGGGCTGTCTAATTACTGAATGCCACTTTTTAAGTGCTGTTCATCTTCCTTCTACTACAGGTGTCCTCACCCCAGCTCTGTACTGATGTCATGACCTGCTAAAGGTATATAAATTAGCACCATCTGAAGTGGAGACCAGTGCCTGAAAGTCTTTATTCTCAAAGCTTGTTTTTTCTGTGGAGTCAAAATACTGAACAAATTTTGGCATAAGAGCTGGGCTGTGCATACAGCCTGGGTGTCCACACAGCCTGGGTGTCTACCTGTGGTGGCTAGAAAAGTTCTGTGGGATGTGGTCAGCTTCATTTGACACACTGACTGTTTCCATTTGTGTCCTATTCAGCGGGGAATTGCAGGACACTGTGCTGGGCAAGTTGGGATGTTTCTTACATTCCCATTGGGAGGCACCATTTTATCATTGACTAACACCAGAGAAGGTACCAAGGACCATGAGCAATCTTCTCCCAGCCTCAGCATCACTCTTATGAGAATAAGAACGGCATCTGTAGTTATGCCAGTGAGGCTAGAAGAAGATGAGGCTCACCAATTGTTATGCTTCTGGGCGTAAGCTAAGGTCAGAAAGGCTTGGCTTTTTGCTATGTTGCAGCGTTGGCCTGTACTCTGAATTAAAAGTATCTGAGATAGACTGATTCCAGTCTGCTTACCAAATGATATCACAAAAGCTAACATTAAATTATACCTTCAGGGTAACATTGCTTTACTTTATGATCATGCTTCATGCTGCTTCTAGATACCCATACTTGCTGCATCAAATGAAAGATATTCAATCTTTCTATTCATGAACTGACAGGAAAGGGGGGTATTGCATCATTGTAAGTCCCTTACTATGTGTACAGATCTGCTTTTGACCTGTAAAAGCGTAAATGAGCTAAGGTTTCCTGCTTGTTCCTAAGTAGCCTGTCAGCAAATCCCCAGGTGGCTCATGAAAGCAGACAAGCACAATTTTGCTGCCCTAACAACTGATTTTTGGCCCTCAGACCATGCAGAGCAGGCTCCAGGCAGGCAAGGCCAGATGAATTTGTTCAGGGACTGTCACCTGCTTCTGGGCTCCATACACCCCTGGGCCTCTCTCACATAACTAGTTATACCTTTATCATATAGGGACATAGGCCACAGGGGTGGGACAGATGAATGAGACAAGGTCTGCAAGTGAAGGTACATCCTTTGAAGTGCCGAGCTCTCACAGCTCCCATTAACTCCCACTGTCCCAAACCAGTGAATTACTAAGTACCTCTTTTAATCTGGATCATTGTTTGCTTCACCACTGTAGTCTTTCCAGACATCTTGCTATCCTTACTTAAAATCTTAGGAAGGAAACATACGGTGAAGACAAATTCCCATCTCACCCACAGGCATTCTGAATAACCACGTAGGCTGTTCAGGAGAATTTCTCAGTCAGAAATGTGTCTCAGCTGCTCACTGAAATGCACGGAAGTTAGACAGCACCAAGCAGCCTATTCCACAGGCACCTCATGAGAATGAAACCTTGAAAAACTGTGTTACAATCTCCTGGTTTCTCCCAGTAGTGAGAAACAAGGAGAGGGATACACACAACTGAAACAGGTTTCACCTCGAGGAATTTTCTCTCTTATCCTTCAATACACGATTGTGACTGTAGCAGTCTTCGTGGAGTGACCAAAAATCTCTATCAGGATCAAGTTCCCACAGATCCAAGTAGGAACATGCTTAATAAATGATGTGGAGATCTCGTCACTGAACCTCAAGAGAACGCAGTATTATACAACCTCCGAGGAAATCCCCAAATATTGCAGTTACATTATTTACATTATCCTCTCTTAGTTGTGATGTGCACATTCTGTCAAACACAAAATTCCAGCAGGCCCATGTGTGATTCTCAAGTATTATCTTCAAGTAGTACATCCTGACATGTATACAGTTCTGTACCATGGGGATGAAAATATATCCTGGAGTTATAAACTCCATGCTTACTTTGAAAACAAAGTCATCGTATTAGCTTTTGAACACATGAGCTGCAGTCTGAGCAAAGCATAACCTCATAAAGGTCAGAAAAGTGTATGCAAGTCTGTAGACTAACCAAAGACATCTACAAATCACAAGCAGCTTACGCAAAGCTGTTGTCTTGATATTTCTTTGTGCCATTCGTCATTATTTTTAGAAATCGCTAACAAAGATATTATTCTGCATTTTAATTTGCAATTGTTTTGTACTCTAATTAGTACAAGGTCAAAAGGAAGGCTTTTGAAAGGAGATATGAAGTCTTTGTTGTCACCAGATGACAGCATGTTGAAAAGTTACCAAAATGCTATGGCAGAATAAAAGGGGGATTTGGGGTTTTGTTTTGCTCCTTAACATGAATTGCTGAGCATTCAGGATTTCTTTGGATCAGGGCTCAGTCATCACTTTCAGAGTGAAGACATTACTCTTTGACAGGAAAGGGCAAACTAGATTCTTGTTTTCCTACAATTGTATCAGCATTTACGGTGGTCTGAACTATCCCCATTGTAGTTTAAACCCACAGGAAGAGGCTCTGGGGAAAAAAATCTTTGTGTGAAAATACCCTTACACAGGTTCTAAGGGGTTTTAGTTGTTCTTGTTCTTTTCTCCAAGGGGCAGGCTTCCTCTCCCGGGGCTGTGCCACAGAGCTTGTCCCCAAACCCTAAACCAGTAAGAAGTCCTTTAGGAGACTGTCTGTCAGCTTTCCACCCAACATGGTTGCAGTATAATTCCCCTGAAGACTAGCTATGGGAGATTGGGATGCCTCCTTATCTTTGAAGGTCTGAGGGGAGCACAGCAGAGCTTCAAAGGGGAACAGCAGGTTGTCCCTCTCTGGCTTTCTTGTAAGCCCCCTAGACACTGGAAGGCTGCTACTAGGTTTCCCTGGAGCCTTCTCCAGGCTGAACAACTCCAGATCTCTCAGCCTGTCTTCATAGGAGAGGTGTTTCAGCCCTTTGGTCATTGTTGTGGCCCTCCTCTGAACCCACTCCAAGAACTCTTATCTTCTTTCTGTAGGGCTCCCAGACCAAGACACAGCACTCCAGGTGGGGTCTCACCAGAGCAGAGCAGAGCAGAGGGGCAGAATCCCCTCCCTCATCCTGCTGGCCACACTGCTTTGGATGTAGCTCAGGATGTTTGGCTTTTTGGGCTGCTAGTGCACATTGCTGTGTCATGTCAAGCTTCTCAACAGTCAACACCCCCAAGTCCTGGATGAAGGGATCAAATACACCCTCAGCAAGTTTGCTGATGATTCAAAACTGGGGGGAGTGGCTGATCCACCTGAAGGCTGTGCTGCCACTCAGAGGGACCATGACAGGTTGGAGAGTTGGGCAGAGAGAAACCTAACGGGGTTCAACAAAGGCAAGTGCAGAGTCCTGCACCTGGGACGGAATAAGCCCAAGTACCCCAGCACAGGTTGGGGGCTGACCTATGGGAGAGCAGCTCTGCGGAGGACCTGGGACCATGAGCCAGCAGTGCCCTTGCAGCCAGGAGGGCCAATGGTATCCTGGGGTGCATCAGGAAGAGTGTGGACAGCAGGTTGAGGGAGGTGATCCTGCCCCTCTGCTCAGCACTGGTGAGGCCACTTCTGCAGTGCTGTGTCCAGTTCTGGGATCCTCAGTACAAGAAAGACAAGGAGCTGCTCCAGAGGGTCCAGTGGAGGGCCATGAAGATGATTAGGCATCTGAAACATCTCTCTTATGAGGAGATACTGCCGGAGCTAAAGAAGAGAAGATTGAGAGGGCATCTCATCAATGTGTGTAAATATCTCCAAGGCAAGTGCCAAGAGGATGGTGCCAGACTCTTTTCAGTGGTGTCCAGTGACAGGACATGGAGCAATGGCCATAAAATAGAAGTTTCATCTCAACATGAAGAAGAGTGTCTTTATGCTGAGGGTGGCAGAGCGCTGGAACAGGCTGTCCAGGGAGGTTGTGGAGTCTCCCTATCTGGAGACATTCAAAACTCACCCTGTGTAACCAGCTCTAGGTGACCCTCCCTTGGCAGGGAGTTTGGATCAGATGATCTCCAGAGGTCCCTTCCAACCCTAACAATTCTGTGATTCTGTGAAGTCTTTCTTCCCAGGTCTGCTCTCAATCCATTCTCCTCCCAGCCTGTGTTTGTGCTTGTGATTACCCTGAGGCAACATGAGGTAATGTGACCGGCAACTACTTGGCCTTTGGTTCCACTTAGGAGCCATTTGTGCACTTATTTTAGGAAATTTTAGATGAACCTTTGCAGGCCTAACTTTATAAAGCTTCTCATAAGCCTCTCACTGTGTTTGCCTAAGGATTCCAGGATGTGGCAAGAAATTTTACTAAAGTGAAACCTTTTTCAGTGTTTTCTGCATCCCAGTGTTTTTTGTATTTTGTAATACATCAGAAAAATATGCTTGTGATTAATAGATGTATACCCTTTCTTCTTCTGATTTATTTTTGTAATGCAAAAAGATTTAAAATCTTTTCAGAGCCATGAAATATCCTGTTTTATTTAAAACAATGACACGGTCACTAGTTTTGAAATATTGAGGACTAGTCCTGTCCTAGAGGACTTTCTCACTTCTTATTTGCACAGAACTCCTCTTTTAACTACTGTACTCACTAAAAACACGGAAAACATATTCAAGACTTGGATATTAAAATATAAAACCCCCAGATTTTCATCAAAAGACGTGAGATAGGGTTTGTTATGGACCCCAAAATTCCTGGATGAAGTTCAACATGTGTCAGTAAAGACATCACCATTTCCTGCAAGCTGAATTTGGTAATTGCCATATCTCCAACTGCTTGTATCTCAATTAAAACTGATATTGTTATTAAACTACTTTGTGCCAGAGTCAAGGGATAATGGCAGCACTCCTGACTTGTACCTCATGGGAACCAGTAGGAAACATATCATGCATCTCAGAAGTGACCCTATAACAGGTACCAAGTCATTGGGTGCTGGGCTTCTCCCAAAGGTAGATCAGAGTGTGGTGGTGAATGAATGAGCCCTCTCTGCTCAGCTGCTCTCTGCCCTGAGGCCAACAGGCACAGCACAGCTATAGGGTAAGCTAAACTGCCTTATTGTCTAAACAGTGTGTTTGCACCCAAAATGCCTTTTGGTCCTTGTCCTGTCCTAATTCCCAGCCATAGCTGGGCAGTGTATGGAAGCCTTTGACTGGCTCTTTTTGAGTTCAGGCCAAAACACTGCCAGACCTGTGCAGAGAGAACCGGACAATTATAGCCTTGTTCCTGGTTCTGGCTGTGCTCCTTTACCTGCCGCAAATTCATTTCCTTCTTTAGGTCTACTAACCAGCATGCAAGACAAGATCACTGACCTGACTTGTCCCTGCACTCTTCCAACTCCCATATGTAAGACAAAGAGTTAGATCCCCAGAAGGAACAGCACTTGCCCTCTTATATGGTGTGCATAGCCACACTGGAAAACACTGGGGAGTATTTCAGCAGCACATGGTTTCATCCGTAGGCTCGACTGTATCCTGTCCATTGTGGCAGAGACTGCAGACTGACTTCTCATGCTTTGCTTCAAGACATGTTGGTGGGACACTGTGGAAAGGCTGAATGTTGGCAGCCCAGTCTGCACATCAAAGCCAAGGGTGACTGTAGGCCCTCCATTCTCTAGTGCCTGTGAGCACTAAAGCCAACAAGAAACTTCAGGGTATTAAAACCAATTTTTTTTTTTCAATAGCACAAGTAACTGTAAGAAAATTTGGGTCCAACTTCTCAAGAGCACATATCCTCTTGTTGGCAGTCCCATGTACATCTGCTGGGGCAAGAGTAACTTCGTAATGTCTGCTACTTAAAAGAACAGCAATTACAAAAAGAACTAGCCACTAACAACAGTGTCTTTACTTTTATCTTCAGACAACAGATGGTATTAATCTGGAGCTTTGCATTCCTGAAAGTGCTAGAATCATGAAACTACTTGCTTCCAGCAGGACCCTGAAACACGATGTATTTCTGGGGAAAACAGTCAAAATGAGTGAGCAGTGCAAAATATGCCTGCTGTCAAACAGACTTCACGTGAAATTCTTATCTTTTCACAAGACAAGGTGTCACCCAGATGACATTTGTGAGTCTCATTCTGTTTTCAGTCACAATGCCTAAATCAGGAGTGGTTTGTGTGAGTCTCATTCTGTTTTCAGTCACAATGCCTAAATCAGGAGTGGTTTGTGTGAGTCTCCCAAATCTGGAGTAGCTTCTAGTGAGTGATACGCTTTATGACAGGATAAGACTTATAAGATCACAGTTGTGTTCACACACCAATTTTGCACGGGAATAAATATGCAGCCCTCTGCAAGTAGGTCACATTTCAGCAGAATTACTTCAGATTTACTTCGCTGTTACCAAGATCAGAATCAGTGACTGCCTGGGATGAAAAGTTAAGGTGACACTGAGGCAACTTCTTTTGTAATTCATGTGGGGAAAGCTAAAATAAATAACACGAAAGGCCCCCACATTATTAGCTAGTGTGTTTGAAAGAATCCTGCCGTTGTGTTTTATCTTTTCTTAACTGCAAGCCAGAACATTTAAGATTTAATTATTTAGAGAAAGGGGGAGGGGAAGTGTGCCTTTTGAAGAAAGTTCCACAGGTTTCCAAACACTTCAACTTTTCATCATGGCAATCAGCCAGATGCCAAACAAAATGCGGCTTTCCACCAGGGATCTGACAGGTGGCCTTTCCAAAGTTTACACACTGAAGTGAGAGCTGATGTTCTGCTGCTTATTTTTCTGCCTTTTAAGTTATTCCTTTATTGAAGCCAGACTGCAGACATCTTTCCATGTAACAAAAGATAAGATCTTTCCCCGAATATTTGGGGATTTTAGTATGCTTTTATATTACCCATATCTACTTAGGGGATTATTATTCACACGTTCAAATGAAGAAATGTTGGGCTGGCAAGGAGGAAAAACACATACGTATGCAGGCAAAAGATAAGCTATCTGAAGCTTCACTGATAACACAGAGCCAGATACTACTGAGGTACAACACAGGGAAAAATCCCAGCTTTCCCTCGAGGGTTTTCCCTGTCTCTGGCTGTGGAGAAGGCTGGTACCTCAGCCGCACTCATCCCCTGGCTTATTCTCTGGAGCATCTCCACCTAGCTCCATCTGCCTGGGGCTCTCCACCTGCCACTGCCTTCAGGGAGAAATAAATGCAGTCTGTGGCTGCACTGCACTTCCCTTTATCATGTCTTTCTCTCTGTTGTCTCACCGTTTTCAAGTGTCTCCTCAGAATTTCGAATGGTCCTGAAAATCCTCTAAATTGATGAAACATCAGGGGAGACAAAGTGCAGGGTAAAAATGGAGTATAATAGCTCTAGGTTGTTCGTCTCACTTTCCTTGCTTCCTTCAGTTATGGTGTCCTTCTAAGTACACAGCAAGGTCCAGGTGAAGAGGTAAGAGAAAATAAAAATTATTCTGTAGAAACAAATTTCTGGAAGAAACAACAACCACAACTGATCCCACGGAATTGCCCTTGACTGATAGCAAGGTTAATGAGGCTCATGTCAGACTCAGTTTAATTTATTTCTGGGACCAGATTCTCGTAGTCCACAGGAGAAAACTTGGGGTCTACCCTTGCCCTCATTTATATCCCATTTGACTGTCATGAAGCCAAAGGAGAGGTGTGTATTAGAAAATTAAGTATGTAACAAAAATTACTAGCATTTAAGAGGGAGATTCTGGCAAAGAAAGGCCTAATTCCTAACTGAAGGTTTAGCTTACTGTCAGCAAGCAGCAGCAGGGAATATTTCCTCCTGTTGTATTCATGTTTCAATATTGCACTTCACTATAGCTTTTGAGCAGTTTCTGAAAGCTTCCCATGTGGCTAAGATTTGGCCCATATCATCTGTTTGTTCACCATTCCTCAGGGAAGACAGGCACAAGCAGTGAAGTTCTTTGGGTTGTATTGTTTTTGAGGGGTTACTTTAAATTGTGGTTATGTATGTTGATATATATTTATACTACAGAAGACAAGGCTGAAGAAGTCACTCTGCACTTGCAGCTGGCAGGCAGACAGTGCTAAGTCTGTGCAGGACCTCAGTTCCTGGGGGAGCTTGTTCCTCTGGCTGAAAGCAGCACATGTAACCCTTGGTTTTATAGAAAAGAGTCCTCCTCTGCCAAATGGGCAAGGTTGTAGCCCATAGCACTTTTCTTATATGCAAGAATGTGTGTGTATATATGATAGAAGTCTAGACATCAGACAGGAGTCCTTGAAAATTATGTCTGTGTTGGAGTTGTTTTACTATGCCAGAAAGCTGTAAAGGGACCTTTCCAATTAAACAAATTAAAACCAAAATACATGAGTAAGTATGCCAGTGGCGAAATTTACTGTATGCTATGAGTATTTTGTGCAGAGACAAATCATAGAACAAAGTTCTCTGTCCTTTGTGCAGTGGAAATGAAAATATGGTACAATCATGCTGAATTGTCCATCCTTGGTCATAATATTCATGTTTTGGCCAGTCCTTCTCATCCAGCCCATTGTTTTCCAAAAATCACAGGAGAGTACCAATGAATCTATCTGCAGATTTAAGAAAGGGGAAGTACACTTCAACATCACATTTTTGTTTAGGGTCTCAGTTTCCATCCATTCATGACAATAGCAAAACAACCACGGGTTTCAGTTGGGCAGTTCAAGCACATTGCAAAATAAGCATAAAATTATTTACAATTGTTAGCAACATTCCACAATACTTAGAGCAGGCAGAGAAATGCTTGAACTCCTCTGTGAGTAGTAAATAAGCCAACGTGGTCTTGTCATCTCTCCTCCCACTCCACACCCTTAAGAACATAAAAAAAAAAAAAAAAAAAAAAAAAAAAAAAAAAAAAAAAAAAAAAAGAGAGAGAGAAGAAATATAGTAAAAGTAACTCAACAAAGCAGGCAATTCCTTAGGAATTTTGTTGTATTCAAAATGCCTTTGAAATTATCTAGCAACTAAACCACAGGCTCCCTCATCCTTTTGGTCTCACAAAACAACAACATAGAGTCTTCTGCGCTCAGATGCAGTAATTACAGGCAACATGCACAAAGGAAAGCAAATAGAACAATTTCAATTGCCAGAGCCAAATATGCAATTGTGCATCTATAAAGGTAATTACAAACCAAAAGATCAGTCATGGTTCTGGTTTCTTCAAATTACTGTTTTGCCCTGAAGAAAAACAATTATCACATAAGTAATCCTAATAATTTTAACATTTGTTTCGCAGATCAGCATCAAATCTGAATGAATACTTTGTTGCTTTTTTGGAGTGTGTATTCTGAGCCAAACATTGTATCTCTAACTTCTAATTCAGGAAAGCCTTGGTCCAAAAAGCCACTGGTGGCAATGGAAACACTCCATACAGCTTTCCACTGCTGATTCAGATATTTTTTTACTCTTCTTATCTACTTTTAAGTCACTAGTTTCTCTTGCCAAAAGCCTTTGTAAATTTAAGGAGCACAAAGCTGAGAGACTCCAGAGACAGGTAAATATCAAAAATTTATATATCGTACTGTTGCTTTTCAGCTTTACTGTTGATACATAGGAAATTTCTTTACTTGTTGCTATTTGTGGTTAAGGACATGGTCAATAGTTTGGTACACAGTAAGCAAACACCCTGAGTACCTCCCAAATCCTTGACCCAAATCATTGGAGAATGGCATCTAGTTACCACCTTTCAGTGCAGGTTGACCCTACAGAGGATCCCTGTTTGTGTAGAGAAAAACACATGCCCTAATGCATAAGTATTTGAGCAAAATACCTCAAAGAAAACCAACCTACTGCCATCTACAGACCTTGATGAAGAATCTCATTAAAGAAATTAAAAATACTAATGGAATGCCTTTGCGTCAATATGCTATTTGGAGTATGTTCAGCCTTTGGAAGCATTCACCATATATTCCACACCTCTCTAAATCATGTATGTTTTGTGCAGGGGAGAAAGAACCACAGATGAAAGCAGACCTGGCTGCTTTCAGGAGCATTAGCTCTCAGGAATCAGATCACAGCTGAAAAACCAGAAACAGAAATTAGTGTTAACAGAAACAGAAATCAGTGGGAGTGATCTTGATGAAACCTTGAAAGGTGGCCTCATTTCAGGGGCAATGAGGGGAGATCAGGTCAGACTTTTCTGCTTTGTTCCGTATGGACAAGCACATCTCCATAGTGAACCCAGCTCACAGTCTGTCAAGGATGAGGTGTTGAGCCAATGAAGGAGCAGGCCAGGCTCATGCTTGATGCCTCATTTGGGCTCAGCTCAGCATCCGCATGTAGGTCTAAGCCAAGGGAACCAAAGCCAGCAGGGATATTCTGGCACCTTTTCCTGGCGGCCACAGTGATCTTGCATATCTATTATGTATTTTCTTTTTTTCATACTTTACATATTTAGTCAGCTTTGTTGGCTGATGTCTCATTTTTTGGCTTGTTTCACTATGGCTTGGCTGTACCTTTGATCACTTGGCTTGCCCAATTCTAGTATCACTTGGTTTGTAAAGCTGCTGCAGTTTCTTAATTGGACAGTTATAGACTGGAATCCATTTATGAAAGTTTTGGGTTAGCATTTCATCCCACATATTAACTATTTTTTTCATTCATTCATTCATTCATTCATTCAGCTTTCTGAATACAGAGCAGGATCATATACATAAATTTGGGAAGAAGGCTGAGGAGGAAGCCTATGATCAGTAAAGGTCATGAACCCTCCTCAGAACAACAGAGCCATTCGCAACTCAGCACGGGATTTTTAAGGTGTTCTGTGACATGCATTATCTCATTTTATGATCTATATTTTCCTTTCCTCTATCATTATTAAGCTCTCTTTCCAAAGGACACACTCATACTGTCTTTCCATACCTTTGCAAAGCTTTACTTGAGAGAAAGCTCTCAACAGGTCAAGCAATGCAAAGGACTTTGCATAGCATCTGCATGTCACCCTGTCTCTAGCAAAGAGAAGCTACCAAGTACTGCTGCTCCCCTCAGCCCCCTGGTTCCCACCACCATGCTCAGAAGTCTAATTGACACAGCAGTACTCAGAATACCTCAGAAGGACAGCATGCAATCGCAGAGGCAGGTATAGTTCCTGGCCTGGGGAACATGCAGACTAGAAAGGATCACTTCTTATTTCTACCTCATTCCTTTCTCAAAACCCTCTTGGTTTGACCCTCCTATTTCTGCCTTCATATTCTCCTTTCCCATGCCAGTCTTCCAGCTCTGCCTTCTTCAGCTGTGCTTCCTCTCTCCTCCTCGGTCATTTCCACCTCCCTCCCTGCCTGACCCTAGTCCCCTTGGGCAGATGGAGGAGGGGAGAGGTGGAGTGTGAAGGCACCTGTGAAGATTTTCAAGCCAAAACATTGGGCTGCTTGGCAGCTCACAAGAGGTGCTCCTTGTGCTCATCAGCAAAGTCAAATGTAATGCAATGGGGCACAGCAGGTCAAGTAAGGAGAAGAGTCCTCTTCTCACTAAGAATCACGTGAATGTATTCCAAAAATGCTTGAAAGGGCTAGTGCTTTCTCCTGCTCTGTTGTGTGCACTGTGGTGAAATCCTTCTTGACCGAAAAAGTGCAGGAGCAGCACAAGTGTGAATGCCTCCTCCCTCACTGCCCCCAAAGTGTTCCAAAGCCTCTTCGGGACTGTTGTCATGCTAGCAAATGCAAGCACATGCCATGGGCACATTCCACAGGCCAGGCTGCCTCTCACAATTTCCTCCGTGTGGATCTGGGGACTGAGCAGAGGCTACTTTGACTTGACACTGTTGTTTGAGCCCCAAGCAAGCGGATGATTCCTGAGGCAGCTGCAGGGAGTAGTTGGTGTGTGAGCAGTCACCAGCAAAGCCCTGGCTGCTGCTAAGTCACTGAGTCAGGGAGGGCTTTCTGCAGCAGCAAACGGGCTGTGGGGCATTGCAGGAGTACTCTCTGTCCCAGGAAAAGGACTGCATGGCTTTTTCTTTCAATGGCAAGTGAGATATGGTCACAGGCAGAATAAAACCAAGAGAAAAAGCTTGACAAATAGCCTAGTGGCTCGTGGAAGAGCTGATTATACAGAAGCTGCTGTTCTGCCTCGTATAGTTGGGCAGTTCTACCGTAAGAGAAGTCCCACTGCCTTTCTTCCACTGGGACTAGGGCTTGATCCTGCCTACCCTAGAGAAACAGCAGGCGACCTGTAGCAGAAACTCCTCAGCTCTACTCCCACAGTAGTATGGCTTTGCTCTAGTCTCAATTCAAGACCCAGCAGGAAAAGCCTTTCTGGAGCTCACAGTGGGCAAATGTTTTCATTACCGGGGCCAGATGCTGGTTTTGGATATGGGCAGAATTACATGACATCCCTTTCCTCTCTAGGAGTTTGATGGCAGTTTAACACACATGGGCTCACCAGAAGATGTTTAGTATGCGCAGGGTTTAACAGGACCAAGTTGTCTTCCACTCCCTGCTTGGGGTCACACTGCATCGTCCCACAGTCTGCACTCACCCAGATCTTCGCTGTTTTACAGGCACTTCCCATATTCAGTGTGTGATTGCAAAGGAGCTTTCCCCTCCATTCTTACACAACTCCTCTTGTGGTAAACCAGGGACAAAATTAGAAGAGGGAGCTTAAGAGCACATTTTCATTTGTGCCACAGCCAAGGAAGGAGCCCCATTCTAATAAGCAAGCACCCAGGTGGAGGCACTGGGTTGCTGTGCCTTTTCTTCTTTGCCCTCTGCAACTCAGGAGAGATTTGGAGGTGGGAATAGGACTGCAAGGTATAAGATGAATTACAAATGGAATATGATAGTATTCCTGGTTCCTGTGTTAATATGTAATGTTATTTCTTCAAGATGTGTGGTCATAACTGCAAGTTATTGAGGGGAGCTCAGAGCTTAGAAGATTAAATTTGGATTTGCAGCCTCTTTTTTTTTTTTGAGCATTTTTTAAAAAAATGACTCTTCCATTCTGCCAGCAGCCTTTTTGCCCACTGTGCTGATCAAAGCCCTCGGCTGTGCCATAATCAGAATGACAATAACAGATCTGTTTGAAACCATCCAAGTGTCGTCTTGTACAGAACAGCAGTGTTGAAAGATGTTTGCTTAAGGATGAAATAACTGAATAAGAATGGTTACATTGCTCTTCGACCACAGGTTGCATTTGTTGCTTTGCATGCAAAAACTCTGCCCATAAAAAGAGGTATTGGGCCAACTGTGCCTCCACTCAAAAGCTGTCAACTGGAAAAACACAGCAGTTCATGTTCAAGACCACCAGCATTTCTCTGATGGTCGCTGAACTCAGATTAGCAGTGTAATGGAAGGAGAAGGACTATCTAGATCAGTTATTATATTAAATTAGATAATGCTTTTGAGTATCTCTCTCTGGCAATATAAGGACAGGGAAAGTGGCCTCAGAAAAATAATTATTTTTAGTATGGAACATTAAAAACACCTTCTTAAGTATATTTGGGGGGATAAATCCTATAAAAGAAACTGAAAGAATTCTGCAGGAAGGCTTGGCATGAAAAAAAGGGCAGAAAAAAGCAGGGGTATAATTGAAAATAATTTTGATGGACTTTTACTATCGTATGAACAAATATGGGAAAATTCTGGCCTCAGGAGGGAATGACATGAAGGAAACCGCCTACCTTATTTTAAGGTAACAACAGCTATTAATTTTAAGTAGCACAGATGTCCTTCACAGTTGTGAACTTAGCACATGAGAGTACAGTGGCTGAATGTTCTCTGAGACTGGACGTGCCCCCAGTACTTCTTATAGCAATTGAAGATACTAAAAAAATAAACTCATTTACTGTCCCTTCCAGAGTATAAAAGAATTGAGCATTGTTTAATAATACAGAGCAGACCAACAGCAAAATTTCACAACACAGAGAGCCGACACCATCAGGATAAAATACTGTGGCTTCTTTAAACATCATTATATTCCCATAAACTACACAAGACACTTTCCACGGTGCTGGTCACTGGCAAGGCTATAATGAAAAAGATGAATAGAGCCTATAGTTTGGAAGTCCTTTGAACTCAAGAATTATATTAAATGGGAATGGAAAAGGAAAAAATTGACACGGAGCTTCCACAAAACATGAGTTCATTCTAGGGAAGATCATACCCTGCCTGAATGTCCTCTCTAATTGCTCACAGCTACAGAGTCCACTGGCAAAATGGGTAGTGTTGGCAGTGGTAATAATTAACCAGCTGATTCATAGACACTTAAGTGATCAAAAATGGGCCTAAGTCGGCCAGCTGGCTCAACTTGGTAGTGGAAATTGCATCAATGGAAAAATCTATGTGCTGCCTTGTTGTGGTTTAACCCCAGCTATCAACTCAGTGCCCTGCAGGTGCTGGCTCACACATACCCACCTCCCAGTGGGGAGTAGGATCGGGAAAAAAAGTAAAACGGGTGAGTTGAGGTAAGAACAGTTTAATAATTCAAACAAAATAAAATATACTAATAATACTAGTGATAGCAGTTAGAACAATAGTAGCTGTAATGAAAAAGAGAGAGAGAGGATAAAAGCCAAGAAAGAGAAATGATGCACAATACAGTTTCTCACCACCCACTGATCAATACCCAGTCCTTCCCCAAGCAGTGATTGGTGGCTCCCTGCCAAATCGCCCCAGTTTATAGACTGAGCATGACATTCTCTGCTATGAGATATCTCTTTGGCTAGTTCAGGTCAGCTGTTTTGGTGATCCTACCCCCTAAATCCCATGGTCCTGCTCACTGGCAGAGCATGAGACACTGGGAAGTCCTTGATTTAGAGTAAATACTACTTAGCAACATCTAAAACATCAATGTGTTATCAACATTATTCTCATGCTAAATCCAAAACACAGCTCTGTACCAGCTGCTAAGAAGAAAATTAACTCTATCACAACCAAACGCAGGACATTTATGACAAATTATTAAAAAGTGGAGGTATTTTGACCATATTAGTCTAACTGTGGTATGTATCACAGGATATTAGAAATGCCACTTTATTGACAGCCTATAATTAAGTTTGATCTGCATAGTATTCATGTAGTTATCATATAGCCTGCTCACAGCAGGCTCACAGATACCCAATTATACCTGGGGGATGTGGTCAAAGATCCACAGATTCCAGTGGTTCTGAGATCAGGAGCTGAGTATTGAAATTGAAGGAAACACAAAATTAAACAGTTTCAGAGAAAATCCCTCATAAGACACAAGAAGATCCCAACAAAATGGTACCAATGTCACTGAAATATAAATGCTGGTGTGTTACTGAGTTCTACTCCTATGAAGCTACAGGCCTTGAAACCAGCAACCTCCACTAAAAAGTCTCCATTTTCAAAACAGGCTTAGTGCAGAAGATTATTCAAGATAACTGGATATAGCTAATCAGAGCTGCACAGCTTGCCTATTGTAAAAATTTTTCATTTTATGTCAAATGACAAGAGCAAACACATATGTTGTTGGCAATGCTGCTGCAAGTGTAGTCTTTTTCATTATAGCTCTGCCATTGCTAATGTAAGAGCTAAATATATTAACGGCTTAGTTCACAGCTAGTCTAAAATAACCAAAGCAAGATAAATTGCTAAAGCATTTAATTTTGTTGTTGTTGTTGTTACAGAAAGTATTCAGAGTTTATATACACAGGAGGATATAAGTGGGATAAGCTGGATCAGACAACATATAGGTATGACCCGTAACATATGAAATTTAAATGAGGTAAAGTTACTCACTTTTGCTTGGAACAAGGAATGTTTGAAATGTAAGAACATCCTGCAACAAAGACCAACGCTTCTAGTGAGAAATGAGATTTTTGAGAAAACACATCACCCAGCTCAAAACCAACATTTGATATTCAGTTCAGCCTGCCCTGATTTCAGCATGAAACTGGACTATCTGCTAGCTCTTTCTATGGCTCCCTCCAAGTCACGATTGAGGAACAGAGGTTCATTTAGTCTGGTTAGCTCTAGCCCTGCCATTATGTCAGCTCCTCCTGTTTTCTGGATCAATGGCAGCCTCCAGTTATTACCCAGTGGCCTCAGTCCAAGGCTGGACTTTCAAGAGGCTGAAGCATAAAAGAGCAGAAGTCTGATGCTGGTGATGAGCCAGAACACTTGGTTTCCAAATCAAGATAAAAACTGCAATCATACTTTTTTTTTCCTCCTGTATGAAGGGTCCTGGTTTTTTGATCTGTCCAGTGTAGATCTCATCAGGAAAGGGCTTTTACACACATGTTTTCATACACCACTGCCATTGTCCTTTGTTCCAGAGCTAAGTGTTGGCAGAATAAGCACAGTCATCATAAAATGTATTATTATGTGCAGACACACTATTGAATAAAATCAGTCTTGATCAGAACGGAACTGTCTGAACACAGCTTGGTGCTCTTTCATTCTGGGATTAATTAAGACTGAGGAAAACACTGCTGAATCCTCTTCTGGAAGACCAGATCCAAGCACTTTTTGAAGGCACATCATGAGCATTTGCTCCTACATGTTATTTCTGTGTTTCCTAGCAGAAACTCATTAGCAATTCAGTGGTGAAGGGATTACTCATTAGCTGGTAGCAATATGGAGCTGACAACCGCATAAGAGTGCCAGAGGAGGCTTTTATCTGTATTGTGCACGCCAGATAAAGGACAAAAGCAAAAAAGATAGCAAAGGCTTGAAAGTCTTGACCTAAGCATTGTTCTTTCAGTCAAAATAATTTTTGTGAAAAACCTCAAAAATACTTGGGGCCAGTTCTTACAGAGAATGAATGAACGTCCAGGGTCTGCATGCAGTGAGAGCAGGTCCACAAGTAAGCAGCAGAAAGACTTCCCCAGGCTTGGCACCACAACAAGAACATGTGCAGATCAGATACCCCTATTGCCAGAAGTCCTTCACGTGTGCTCCGCTGCAATAATTACATGAGATATTGTATGTGCATTTACATCTTTATAAAAAGAAAAACCCAGCAGACAAACTGATGACAGATGCCCACAATGGATCCACCAGTAGTGGAGGAGCTTGTGTTCATTCAGTTTTCAGACACTATTAAAATAACACTTTTCTAAGTGTTTAGTCAGTGTCCTGATACAATATATTTGTAAAATGTTATAAAAACTCACATGGCCATATTTCACTGAAAAGAGATTAGGTACCTTTCACCGGACTTTTTAGTATTTGGCTCAAAAGAGAGTACCTGACCCATTTAAATTGCCATAAATCTATCTAGATGCTTATATTACCCATTTTTGTCAACTTAAAGCCCCTTAGTTCAAAATGTTATCACAGATAAAAATTTAAAATTAAGTGACTTTATCTACATTGTTTTCATTATCACTGCACACAGGATCTTGAAATCCCTTAGTATAGATTTGTGTGCATCTTTTAAATTAAAAATTTCAGCAAATGCAATATTCTTTCTAAGATCTTAAGATGGGCAAAAGATGAAGAAATACTTATCCAGCTAAACTGCAGCTGCACAGTTTCCTCTGGTCTTCTGGGATTGCTTATTTTTGTTATCTAGGAAATCAGAATGTACCCTGAGAGTAATGGGGGGGGGGGGGGGGGGGTGGATTATGCCGAGAAGCACAAGGTAAGAGGTTAGGATTCGATTCCCATCTCAAGAAAAAACCTCTCTGCTTTTGTGTCATCTTACTTGACACAAAGCTGAAGGAGATCTCTTGAGCCATGGAGTCCAGACCACAGAATCCATAGCAAAAAGCATGACATATGCATGCCTGCTATAGCTGCTGTGCAGTGAGGGTCATGTGATGGGACAAGACTTGAATCACTGCATCAGAGAGGACCTGCTGCTGCACATGCATGATCACTTTGGCTTCAGGAGATGAGTTTCAGCAATGGTGCCATTTGTCAGTGCATTATACAATTATGCTGAGCCACAGCTCTCTCTGATGCCCTGCATCAGACAAAGTTCCTCAGCTGGTGAGTAGGAAAATATTATAGAAAGATACCCTGAGCAATAGTTTCATGTAAGTTAGCAGTTGCTTTCCTTTTTTTACCTCTGATCTCCACCTACCCACAGTGTAATTTCAAGGATTTCTGGCTTAAAAGCTCAGGCAATTATGACTGCTTGGTGGAGAGGCCTTCCCTCTTCATCAGAAGGTGAATGCCCAAGAGCTCCTTCTTCAGGAGAGCTTTTTTCCTGTTCACAGCAAGCAGGCAGATGTTGATTGATCTTTATCCTGGCAGCTGGTAGGTAGAGCAGACTCCTCCCAGAAGCAGGAGTAGGTGGGGGTAGCCAGCCCTCCAGCTGTGCAGTTGGGCTAAGGTTTGCAGTCACTGGACAGACTTGCAGTGAAACTACTTTGGTCCAATATAGCAAAAAGATCATACATAAACCTGTCTGGCTCCAAGGAACAACACAGCTGACTTTGCACCAGTCCACAGTCCTTCTAATCTAGATGAGAGTGCTGCCCTAGCATGTCCTACAAGCTGAAGAATTAGTTAATTTTCCCCTCTGATTAATAGCTCATGTAAAATTAGTAGGAAGGAAAAAAGATGTGCTAGTTAACCACCACATCTTTCTTGGCGGGAGGATGTAAATGTTGAAGGCAGAGATAATATTACCTCCCCTGGGCATTAGACGCTTGGTGGTTTGGAGCACATGCCTTTGATAATCAACATCAGTATCTCTTTCATGTCACTGAACAGAAAATAGGGCCTCTTCAAAGAGACTAACTCAGAAAAGAAACTGTTAAACAGGCCTGACTGGGTTGAGCAATGCTGGAAATTAAGTACCCTGGAGGGGCAGGATTAGAAGTGAGGTCAGCACTCTCAGACAGGGCAAGGGAGTGCATTAATAGCCCTCTGTACTGCCTCTGAAGTTCAGATGGTTGTCACTGAATATCCATGCAGCCCTCTCATTCTCCCCCTCCATATGCTGCTCTGTTAATTAGCATTCTGCCTTCTTGTCATAAAATACATGAATTAGCTGGTGGCCAGGAGCTTACTGGCCTAAGCTTTTGAACTGCTATGGAGTTTCAATTACACAGCCTCACTGAGAATTTTTTTTTTTTTAATCCTGACTTTTTCATAATGTTAATCCACTAGTAGATACTTGTCCTTTATCTAGGACACCAAGGCGTTCAGCAAATGCACATGAAAGAATGAGGCTTTGTTCCTCTGCCATCCGGACTCCTGTTTCATTTGTGCTTCAAATAAAGGAATTATTCCTTTCTAATGACTCAGAGTTTTCTTTGCCTTAACCCTTCTAGAGACAAATTACTAGCTGTACACTGATGACATCATTTCTCTCCTGGATGGTAACTAATACAAAATTAACCTTTCAGCAGAAGCACCTTTAGAAAAGCACATCTGTTTTTAGCCTGGAAATTTCAAAGGCTCTTAATAAAACTGGGCTTTCAGTAGCAATGTGCTTGGCTGTTGAAGGTGCCTTGCAATGTTCTATTCTTCTGGACTGTCAAAGCAGCTCAAGAAATGCTGTGGAGCAAGAGCAGGGAGTCAGGGATGTGCTTACTTACAAGGGTATCTCTGTAGCATAACTGAGAGGCACAGCCAGGTCTTCCAGTGAGGTTTGTCTGTCCCTCCATCGCTGGGCCATTTAGAAACACAGAGCCCTTGGAGCCACATGCAGGGAATGATGCACCTTGACAGCACACCCTGTGTCAGGGCAGGCTGGCTGGCCTGGGCTGGGAGCAGTGCTGGTACATTTATGCTGCTTGCTGACCCACAGCTCCGAGACGTGGAAACCAGGGGATCTTGGCAAGATACTTCATTGTAAAAATTCAAAGATACTTCTTGATGAAAACAAAAGGAAACAAGAGGTTTTGTTTAGGTGACTTAAGGTCACAGTCTTTCTTTGAGTCCAGACTCTTTGTCATAATCATTTTCATGCATGGTTCTTTCTAACAAGGGGTTAGTTTCTGTCCAGTGTAAACATGCATAAACCAATTAATTACTGCCTGCTCTGGCCAGGAAACATTGTGAAGCACTTTGCTGGCAGGCCCAGCATTTAAGCACAGATAAAGCTGGTAGAGTTTGGATTCTGGAGTCAGTAGCATCTGAAAGAGTTTGTCATTGTCTGCAGAGGTCTGGGCATGTACGTTTTGAACTGAATGCCAGCAATTTGCTCACTTCTCAAGTTGATAAAGAAAAATGGAAATACTTGAGAGCAAATCTCCCACCATCAATGCTTAAACTGCTCTGGCTTAAATTGCTTTGCACATTCTCTCCCCAGTTTACTCAAATGCATAATTTCTTTACATTTCCACTTCTTTCCAGGAGCAGATTTTTATATTTTACCTCTTAGATTGCTTCAACAGCCAACCCTAAAAGCTTAACTACAGAGGACCTTAAGACCCGATGCAGATATTTTTCCAAGTAACAGGGAGTAAGGCTCTTGAGAGGCTCACAAATTCAGTGTTGTTTCTATTGAACTAGAGAACAGAGTCTGGTAAGCAGGGTCCTCCCAAGGCTACACAAAAATGCCAGATGCATAAACGACTTGAAGGCTTTTCCTGTGTGCCCAGCCAGCAGGAGTGCCAAGGGAAATGTGAGAGATTAAAACTTTATCTCATACAACAGACTGCAGCACTGCCTCCCCACAGCTTCTGCTGCAGCTTTGGGATTTAAGTTACACTGGGGAGGGGTCTGGCTGGTGAGCCAGCATACCCCAAACACATTCGGGCCTGCCCCTAAATCAGCTCCACCCAAGATGTGCAGGGGATGTTGCTCACAGCCTGGTACAGCAGCAATGTCTGTAGAAGACCAGTGAACCAGGAAATAAGAGACAACATTTGTGTCAGGACCCCTCTCTCCCAGCTCAAAGATCACTGCACTGGCCATGTTCACTGTTTAAACTAATCCCTGCTCCAGTGTACAGATGCAGATCTTCAAAGGGATCTTCTCTCCAAAACTGTCCCCAAGAATTTTAAAGCAATTCAATTTCACAGTATCTTTTTGAGGAAAGTACTGCTGAGTGGGGAGTTTTGGGGTTTTTTAAGTAAAAGACACTGAGGCATGATGAAATTAGGAGTCTCAGAAAGCCAGAGTGGAATTAGAAACAGACCAATCCCAAATTTCCAGTGTGAGCCATCACACACTCATTTCTTCGTGATGCAGCTCAGGAGAGCCAACAGGCAAACCCTGGATGCTATTCTAAGTTGCCGAATGTAGATGAAGTTTGTTACCCTATTTATCTAGTCCTAGTTCTGAGTCTCTGAACTCAGTCTCAATCAACTGGTATCCAGTTCACTGATATCTGTATAGGTCCATGAGGCTGGCAAAAATTTACAGCTGTAGGATATTCTTATTTTTTAAAAAGGGCAAAAAGGTATATGTGATAAATTCAGTCAAAGATCAGAAAAGCTCCTTGGATATTTCTCTCTTTCTTCTACAGAATGGATACAGTACATTCTAATGCAGTTTTGAAATAAAATTTAGTGTTTTGTTTAAGCTTTTGTTTATTCTTTGTTTAGGAATTCATATGTATTTTGTCTAAATAACTGCAAATCAGTGAATTATATTCAAAATTAACTTTCCCTGTTGTTTGTTTAGTTGAGAAACGTTTTTCTGAAAAGCCACAAGAATAAGCGTGACAGTCTGCTTAACAATCTCTTTTACCTCTTGCTCTGCAGAGAAAAAACATTGGGACACCTCTGTCTGTTCCTTTTTTTGATCCTGCTTCAGTCGGGGATATCAAAAGATACGGGTGACAAACTGGTTACATACACTTAGGACAGTAATGTGTTCAGCAGTACCAATGAGAACAGTGCAATTGAGAGGAAGTTTGATTTCTAAAAAGTAGGCTGATTAAATCCAAAATATGCAGACATATAAACTGGTATTTAGTTACTACCATTATTCCATGTAAAGATGGGGTAATGGCTTTTTTTTTCTAATTTCTTTCAAAGAGGCAAATACATAGAATTCAAAGCTACATTCTCCTTCATGGTGCACTTGTTACTACAAACAGTACTTGTAAAGGGGTCTCTGTTGACAATGACAGGCCTGAATAAACACTCAGCTGGCACACAGGTTTCCATTAGCACAAGTTTACATGCCTTGTCATGCTTCTCCAGCCATCATTTGTCACCATGCTTTGCACAAGATCAGCAAACACTATTCTCTCACAAACTTTCCCCCATTACTTTCTTAGGAGGAGAGGAAGAAAAAAAAAAGGAAAAGGGTGAGGGGTTAGAAGGGCAGCATAATCACTTCTTCAGCAGAACTCTCAAGCTTTGCATTGAAGGGCAGCTTCAAGCCTTCTCTCCACAGACCGAGAGCAGTGCCCTGCTGCTCAGCAGTCTCTGGGGTATCTCTCCTGGCATAAGGCTGTGCTCCTTGACAGCACAATGGAGCCAGAGCCACAGAGTGAAGCACAGCCAGGCTTGGGGGTTGTTTCAGTAGTACTTAACTGGCCACAGAGTCTTGGTGCTACTAGCAGATCTGCAAGCAATTGTCAGAAATAGTCTGTTTTCAGCTTTCACTGACCTTAAAGATATACAGAAGTTTCTTCACTCATGCTGGGCTACTGGGTGCTTATACATGTTCCTCACAGAGACAGGGTGATTCAAAGGCTGAGCATGTCGAGCAACTTCAGGTACACACAAATGATGAGTACACACAAACGCAAAAAAAAAAACCCCAAAATATATAAGGATTTTGGCATAAAACCCACATCCAAAGAAAAGCAGTCCACTCAGGGGCATGTTCATAAATATACAGCAGAGACTGACCCTCACACAAAGTAAACCTTGAGCTCAGGCTGTGGGCTCATGATCAACATTTGATGAGGAGTCAGAGGACACTTTGTCATTGCTCCCCCCAGCAGAAACACAACCCTCAACTCAGTCTGGTTCCAGTTTAGAAGCAGTGACATTTGGTGAGTCAAAGTGACCTCAGCTTCATTGAAACTCCCTGACTGCTATTAAACAGCCAGCAGGGATTTAAGGGAATAGCAGGAACCAGATGGAAAAGCACCAGGTCTGGGGACAGCGGAGCTAGAGACCCAAAGGTCATTAGTGCTCCATAGGGAGTGCCTGAGCCACATGCGTGCTAGTCCAGCCCTCAGGCTAAACAGTGGCTGCAGAGCTCGGCAGCCTGGGGAGAAAACCCCCTCTCCTTCCCTTCCCATCCTGCCGTAGGCCCCAGCCCTCCCCCGGCTGCATCTGCAGTGACGGGCGTTTAACCAGTAAAAGCACCTGGAAGTCAGGCTGCGCATGTTTGTTTTTACAAGGTGGGGCAAGGGGTCAGGCAGCAAAACTGAGATGGAAAAGCAGATGACAAGCTGATTTCGTGCCTCCCTGGCAGTGAGAGCTGCCACTTCCCTGCAAAGCCCAGGAGGCTGCACATCCCCGGGTCCCAACCCCTCTGAGCTACCCACAAGGCATTCATCAGGGCCAGGGAGAGGGCAGAGCAGCACTGGTCCCCCCAGCAGTATGGCTTTTTAGAAAGGACAGGAGAATAAGACAGCTCTGTTTCTTTTGCTACTTTCATCACAGTGAGGAGAGTAGGGCAGATTCAGGCACGCTCCAGAGGAACATCATTCAAGTGAACCACACATGCTCCCCCTGCTAAACTTCTATTGAACAGGTAAGACCGAATGCCAGACACCGAAGGGATGGATTTCACACTCGGCTGCCCCAAGTGCTGGGGAAACCAGCCCAGGGCCTCCCAACACCCACTGTCACCCTGCTACCACGTGCCACTGCCAGCTCTCAGTGTCCACTCAGGCCAGCACGGGGGTACCGCAGATGGATCTGTCCATACAAACAGTCTGCGCTCTTTCCTCGCAATGTCACCTGACTACACAAGCAACGGTTTAAACAGCATCGAAACCCCTGCTTCCATACTTTAGGGACAGGTTCTTTCCTGCTGCCTTTCCTCCTCTACCGCTAATAATCCTCTCTGCCAGAGCATACATCCAGATGTGTGGAAATGGTGAAACAGCTGGAGCACTGCGAAGTGCTAGAGCTAGGCAGCCTAGGCCTCAAGGGCAAACTGACCCTGGCAAGGGGATGCTAGAAAATCCCAAGATAAGTCTGTGAAAGTAGGCTTCAAGCAGGATTTGGTGCCCAGCCTCTGTTCATCCTTAGATGTTATTGCCCCTTTGAGCAGGATGAGTATTGACACAGGGGGTGGGGGACCTTTGTCATGCAGCAGGAATGTTAACATCCTCCAGATTTAAACGGCGCCATCTGAAGAGCAGTTCATATTCTGAACTTAATTTTTCATGTGTACATCATGAGGTCCTAATAAAAATGTTGAAAACTGTCTTTGTTGTCCTCCGGTCCCTAAAGGACTCACTTCTCCTTTGGCATTTCTCATTGTTGTAGACAACAAGATTGTTGTCAAAGTTATGGTACCAGCCTTACAAAATGAAAAGGATTTTTTTAAAATAGAGAGGGGAAAAAAAAAAAGAAATTGAACAAAACAAAACCAGAAAGAAGATGGGGAGGCAGGAGGGGGAAGTGGGGGAAGAGAAAAGTGCCAGGAAGCAATATAAAAAAAGCAGGGACTTTTGATGTTTTCTTTTCCCGCCTCCTTCATTCTTGGCTGAATTATAGGGCGTAGCATAGTATTTTCAGAGCATCTTTTACAAACTTTATTTAGTTCAGTGATTCACATTTCCTGAGCAAGGTTAACCAAAGGGAGGGGTGTTTCTCCCCTTGCCCCCAGCTGTTCCCCAAATTTCAGATGAATTGTATCACATTTTTTAAAAGAATTTTCAGAAAGGAACCTTTCCTGATCTCCTCCAGCGGCATTGTTTTCCCTAACAATGTGCAGGATGGTTCATTACTTATTCATTTTAGAGAGTAATTTAAAAATACTTTACACAACCTTGAGCCTCAGACTTTGATAAGACATAGGCACATGGTTAAGACTGAGAATTTCATGATCACTGCCCGCCTGAGCTTGTCATTTTCTTCCAAACACACATGACTAGTCTGAAAAAGCAAAAGGTTATATTTGTAGCCAGCTGACTTTCTTTCCTGGACAGAGTTGAACACTCCCTGGGAAAAACTGGAGTGGAAATCACATGCACAGAGAAGACATCAGAGCTTATCTGGGACTTTTAGGCCTACACTGACAGCACCTGAACCTCGGGGCTCCAGCAATTCCCCTGAGCAGCACAGGCTGCAAGCTGATGCTGTGCTTGGGACGTGCCTCTCTGTGATCACCGAGACCATAAAAGTGCCAGAGTGATGACCCCTCATCAGCTGGCAGAATTTATTTCCTCTATTTCCTATGCAATACCCCCTTGCTGTACCGTCCTTGCAGCTTGACTTCCAGCCCATGACCCCTGCAGCTGGGAGAGTATCTCCAAAAATTCATGCAAAGTCTGTATGAGGGCCTTGCAGGCACTTACTTCGTCAGTTCAGTCCAATCTGTGCATGGCTTCTCATCCTTTCTGGATGTGCATTAGAGGGAACAGCAGCAGCCACATCAGGGCTCCAAGAGAGTGAACACATGTACTGTGGCTGGGGGGGTGCCAGATACTCTGTTAAAGCAACAAGAAGTGCATAAGCATGACAGCCCTGTCAATAAAAGAAAAGGTTTGAAAAACCCCGTGTCCATCAAGGAGTATCTGAATTAAAGAAAAAAAAATGTCAGCATAGGAAAATTTTACCCTTTCCTGCTTCCTTTTCTCTGACTCAAAGAGAAGCTTCTACTGTCTTCACAAGAAACAACTGTAAGGTCAGATTTCTTTGAAAGGAACAGAGAGGAGAGCCTCTGGTTTGTTTCCAAAAAGCAATTTATTTTAGCTTCACAGAAGGTCAGGAAGCATAAATTGCAATGGATACTCTTCCTGTGTAGCCAAACATATTTCCAAACAGAACCATGACGTTATAAGGAAACAAACAAGTAAATATAAGGAGACCAAAGAAAACCCCAACCTGCAAACATTTCTGACTGTAGAATGGTATCACTCCCACATTTAAATGTGGGAGTCAGAAGAGGCAGCTGTGACTTAGATAAACATAGAGGAGGGTAGTTACACATCACAAGAAACATCCCAGCCGTGAATGAAACTCCACCAGCTTGGCTTAGTCTTGATTTTCTATTTCAATCCCTTATGCAATGACAGAAATTGTGTATCAGCCAGAAAACTCATAACTCTGCTGGCAGATGTTGAATACACACAGTAATACCTGCAGTCTGTTATCTACAGTAAATGAGGTTTGCCTAGGTCCTTCAGCCCAACCTCCATGCTCCTAACAGCAGCATGTTTAGCTTTTGGGATGCTTTTATTCCCTTCTAGTTACAGGTAGCTCCATTTCAACAGGTGATGGAGAAAAAAAGTGAAGGATTACCTGGGGAACACTACTTAGCTTGTAAACCAAGACTATCATACTTACTTTTTTGGGCTTAATCCACTAGGTATTTAGTGGATATTTCCTCCAGCCAACAAAAATTAATGAGATACAGATCCTACAAGGGGAAAAAGCTACTGGATAGATTTATATTATTGCCTATTGATATCCCTAGTGCTAAAGAAGCCTAAACAGAAGTGGAAACAGTATGGCTGGGTCTCCAGAGGCCCTGTCTATTCACTTGTGCTTGATACCGATCTGAATTTTCACTTGAGGCAGCACAGGCTCTTAGGAGCCCTGCCTGGACATTTCTGGAGGATGTTTACTGCCTTCCTGAAAATGGTCTGTGGCTGAGGAGGCCAGAGCCCTCTGCTCCAAGCATCAGGAAATGGAAACAGACTTTCTGGTTTGTGCTCACAGAGCACCCAACACATGGCATCACAGACTATCAGTTTTCCATCCTACTGCCGTACCAAAGCAATAACAACTGTCTTACTGAGTTTGCAGGTAATAAAGACAAACTTTTCTCTAACTGCCATGGCCACAGACAGTTTATGTTAATCAAAGTGACACCAGCATAAAGTGCTGGGCTGCCAGACTAGAAAGCATTTTACCCTCAGCTGTTTCTGATATGTTTGTGTGCACAGTTCAGTTTACCATTAGGAAGGGCACATAATGACCCAACTCTAAGTTAAGGCCGGGTCCCTTAAGTAATAAATTGAATGTCAACGTTTAAACAGAGAGACACAGCTACGAATTCAGCATGACACTCCAGGAAAAGGGTCATTAGGCAGCAGAGGCCAGACAAATTTCATCTACCCCCTAGGAGTTTTCTGTTGTACTTGAATGACCACCAAAGATACCAGGCATCTTTACTCACTCACATTCCTAACCATATAGGGGTCTGAAGAAGTCAAGCCGGTTGCTGGATGTAGGTGTGTGGTGGGTTCCCTTGCCCACCATCACACAGACATGCAGCCTGGGACTGCAGCAGGCCACCAAGCAACCTGCCATGCAACAAAGGATGCATTTTGCACAGCAAGGCCCAGTGAAGGGAAAAGACTGTGGCTCTGTGACAATCTGAGGGATGGGAAGGGACCTAAAGTACAACAGTGGAGCCCTTCCAGTGCTGATTCACAAAATGAGCACAGCCCGTGGCATCACAGACCACCACCAGCTCTTCCACCATCTGGGAATGAGCAATGTGAAACACTGCTGAAGGATTCATAAAACCATCTCTCTAACTCTCCCCTCCATAATCTTGGGCATAATGGTAAAGAATTGAATAGGATTTCATCAGGTGAGATGATGCGGCCTTGTGGCTGGTCCACTGATGTGAAGATAAACTATCAGTATCAGAGCTGCTAGGTGCTTGGATACATACATAATCTTTCCGTTTAAAGGACTATTTATTATTTTCTCCACCCCTTTAGGCTTTCTGTCAACACTGATAACCCCTATCTAGGATATGAAGGCATTAAAAGTGCTTCCACTTAACAGTAATAAAATTATTTTTTAAGAACTTGTAAAACCCAAACAGCTCTTTCATTACACTCTTCCAGCAAAAGCCAGTAATGTTTCCTGATAGACAAGAAAGGATAGTTGTACCCTATGGAAAAAGGCATTTGAAAGATAGACTTACTTCCCCTAAAGAGCATTCAAAAGCAGACAATGGTTGCATAAAAAAACAGAGGAAAAAAACTTAAAAAATATATTCTCCTAGTATTGTGGTTCTGCTTCAAAAATGCAGAAGAGGATGGGAATTCAGTGACTGCCAGCATAATACAGTCACAGTGATGGAATAAGTGCCTGGTACGTAACCAAAAGTCTTATGTCAGGATGTGTCCAGATGCTTCTTGCTGTCCTGACATGTAGCTCATAGATCTTTCCCCTTTTCATCTCTGTACTTAGAGTAGGAACCTACAGAGTCAGCTGCCTGGGTGAATGAAAAATAGGCCTTCATTCCAGAGCACACAGTTGTATGCAAATATTCCTATTAAAATCCCAGTCTCAAATTTAACCTCTCAGCAGTCCTGCGGGCCAATATGTTCAGTCTGCTCTAAACTGTAAAACCTAATGAGAAAATTCTGCCACAAGCTGTGTCTGACCCTGAAGTAGAAGAGCTCGGTTAACCGCACGACCCTTGAATGTGTAAATGAAGAATCCTCCCTGCCAGATGCCATTGCTTCTGATGAACCTCATCCTCAAACAGTGTGAAGCATATGCAGCCCTGTGGGTGAGTGCTGCAGGGGCAGGTGGCCTGGTTGGTATTTCAGGTTTGGGATTTTTTTCTTTAATTTTTATTAGTTTGGTTTTTTAACTCTTTCGGCACTTTCAGAGCAATAGATATAGAGGCTGTGTGATTGTACAGGTTAAGTGATAGGACAATTGCACCTACAGCTATTCCTTTTTTTTTTTTGACCTTCCTCACTTCAGTGCAACTACAAAGAAGGTCATGCGCAGGATCAGCTCAGCAAGGGACAAACTTGGTCACTTGATGCCCTGATTCGGTGGGGAATTGAAGGACATATTTAGTCGCCAGCTTGTTTTGGCTATACACCTGCAGAAAAAAAGGCACAGGCTGAAATGCCTTCCATAACTCGGTCACAGCAGTGTAAAAAACACTATGGGAACTCAAACTCAAAAGTAAAAATTAAGGTTTTGATTTTAAAAGCCTAAACAGTGATGTGCTTGATGAGAAAATGAGAGCTGCCATGCCTAAATGAGCACATCTGGTCAACTTTATTTTTAACAGGACAAAGACTCTTTTCTCTGAGGCCAAGATACTAGCTCTTTAATCTTTTTCCATATTTCTCATGCTTATCACATACGGGCTTATCATAAAGATGTCTTTATCACTTCTTCCTTTTGATTAAAGGCTATGAGTAATGCTAGCCAATATCAATAACAATGCCCTAAAAATAAAATTATCATCAAACCAGAACTTTGCAGGGAACAGTGTTAGTCTCACTAGTCCCTCATGTATAGATCATACAGTGCACTCAGAGGAAAAAAAAGAAAACCACCACATGTGAAGAGCAAGTCTCCAACTATATTATGTTTGGAGAATATAATTCATCTTACAGATAGTGAAATCCTGGGTGATCCTTATTTTACATTAATCATATGGTTAAATGGCTCAGGTATTAGGCAGGCAGGTTGGGGGAGGATAGAGGGGAAGAGAGAGAGGGGGAAAAAGAAAAAGAAAAAGTTGGCTCAAAACTTCATTCTAAACAGAAACCAAATGTTAGTCACTTTGAAGTACCATAAATTTTTTAAGGACTTGAGTCAAAAGAAACAGTGAAAGTAATTAGTCTTACCACACATTCAGTGATCATCAAACTAAAATTCAGTCCCACACATATGCATATAAACATATAAACTGAAATACACATTGGTCAAAAATATAGCCAGGATGGACCATCCGCATGAAAGGTGAGACTACAACTAAAATAAAAAACCTCCCATAAGAGGCATTGATTGCCAACCAATTTATTACAGACAATTGCTATGTATATGGGACACAATAATAATACGTACATTTAATCATCCTAAAGGAAGCAACAATTGTGGGAAATCATTTTAATAGTGCTTAGAAGGATTACAAAATCCCAGTTCCATGTCATTCTACAAAAGACTAGTGTTTTCCCATAAATTATAGCAGATTTAAAGGAAAAACAGTTCATGGTAAAAGAATCAAAGACATATGAAAGTTTTCTGATTTAAAGTTACATTGCTCATTATAAAGTGTGTTGCTTTAATTACCTTCTTCCTAAGACCATTAAAGGTACATGTTGAAGACACTTTTCTACACATACCAGAAAGAGCTTCTGCACTCAAAAATATTGTAAAATTGTGATCAACAGCAGCAAAATTATTTGCAAATTGGCTGAATTTTCATTAAGAGAATGAAACTTGGGAAACAGTCCAAGGATTACATTTCTGTCCTTCACTGGCACAATCAACTGCTGAAGAAAAGCCAGACTATAATGATACTTCTAATACAAACATCCCCAGTTCCTGTGGACCTTCACACTAAAATCCTGTCTCAGCTACCGCAAGGTGAGACTCTGCATTATTCATTTTGCATGAGAATTTTCCATCTAACTTAAACTAACATCTCAGTTTCAAACTGTAATAATGGTCTTCAAGCAGATAACAACCCATAGAAGGACTTTTTTCAGTATAGTGGTTTGTTAGTATTTTGTGCACATTGTAAATAGCAATTAATTTGTGTACATACGTGTTTATGTCTTGGAATTCACAGATTGTGATGTTCTTCTACACAGATTTTAGAAGAAAAAGACAAAAAGCATTAATGAAGTTAACCAAATGCTAAGAATTATTCTGGTTTTGAACATGTTTGAGCGAGATAGAATGAGGCATTTGACCTGCTTTTGATCATTCACTTTCACAAAATATTTCAACCAGGCATCTGACCTGCATGCGCTGTTGATTTTTTGAGCAGTGACAAATCAAAACATGTGCAGAGCTGAAGCATAATCAGTTATTTGGAGGTTAATAAAATGTCCTGAACTGGAATTCCTTCAACAGATCTGGATTTAAGCCTTCTGTACACGTGTTTGCTTTGGGTGTATTTGAAGTTGGAGTTCATTAATGAATAAAATTGCTGGAAGATCTGCGAGTCTGCTCGGCACCTGCTATTTTTATTTTTTTTGGAATCCAATAATGACATAGGGATCTGTACATTTAGTCATGTTAATTGGACAGAATCACTGGGAAAACAAAGATAATAGTAAAAAAATAAATAAATAAACCCCTGATTGTTCCTGACTACAAGCCATGCAGATACGTGATTTGCCTTTTCTTTGGTGGAGTGGTGGTGTTTCAGTTCTGAATCAGCAGCATGGTACCTTCCAGCAAAACAAAAGCTTTTTTCTGTTTTGAGATCTCTTATAACTGGGGTGTGTGGCCTAAATCCAGATTTTTAAAGGTAAATGCTCATTTTCAGAGCCCCCTTACCTAACTGAGCTGCTCATTTAACCTGAAGAAGTCCTGGTGTTCCAGACCAGTTCCCACACTCGTACTCTCTAAACCATGCCTTCTCCCCAAAAATCTCAGCTATAAATTGTAGCAAGAAGGCAGCACTTAAGGAAAATGAACAGCACGGGATGGAAAATCTCTGATATTCCTACAATTAAAGACCTGTATGCTGCATCCCAGAAAGGAAAAAGGTACTTTTTTAAAATACTATTGGAACCTCTGTCAAGAAAATTAATAATCCTTGTAAGTGACTAACAATGAGCTACAAAACAGAGTCTTTTTTTTTTCACCCCTTGATTAATTCCTTAAAATACTTTCTGCCCGACACACATGAAACTGTACAAACAAAGTTTATATTCTTCTTGCAAGTATCCATAAGACTATGCATTGGCACCTGCTTAAAGGTTTATTATAAACTTATAGATTTCTATTTCCCAGTTAGTGCTTTCACAGTTAAATTTCACACGTGCAGCAGAAATGAGCACAACCAGAAAATTTCTCTATCCAGAGCACACAATGTGGCTTTGGCTTCAGAACCAGCCCAGACCATCCAGAGAGACCCAGGGTTAGCTCAGGGAGTACCCTTGTGCTTTTACAACCTTTCTGCCATGAAAGATGGGGCATTTCTCCCTTAATGAAGAAGAGTTGTTTGATTTATAGCCTGTGAAAATATATTCCTGTTGAAGAAGATGTATTTGCAGCTCCAGACAGAAAGGAGCTGTTTGGAACAAGGGGTCAGCTTGTTTCAAGAGAGACCCATGAAGATCTCACAGATGAGAGCCACCCCCTAAGTCTTGAAGACATGTCTCTTGAGTGGCTGACAGACTCACTAGAGTGGTCCCATATTCAATTGGTGAGGAGATTTTACCCTTTCTTCTCACCTAGGGATTTAGCATCAGCAGGTGGACCTTCATTACTTATAACTGAAGGATTGCTGTTCTCCAGCTAGCTCAGGATGCTTAGTAGAAACAAGAAGGTGCATCATGCTTTCAGCAGATGCATCTTTGCCTCCCCTGTAAGTGTGGCTGTTTGGGAGTCCATCACTCGGGTGCTCCATGTCCCAGCTGGGCTTCTTGCTGGGGATGGGCAGTGCCAGCTGCAGAGACCAATTTTCTGTCAGGAGGAAGAGAGGGGCTTGGGCATCTGAAGGGGACCTAGCAAGTGACTCTTGTGAATGAATGAAACTAAGAGGGAGGCAAGCAGCTAGCAGCACCCAGAGGTAGATCCTTAGGACTTGGATAGTCCACACTGACAGGGGAAAGGCTTTTGGCAGTGAGAACCTCCCTACCATAGGAAACCAAAAAGTAACCCAAAGCCATCACGAAAACCCCATCTCTGTGCGCATGAATCTTGGCTAACCCTCTGTGATCTGCTGCAGTAACCCTGCATGGGTTGTTTACCCTTTCTGTGCCCCAGTTCACCCTTCTGCTAAACCAGGGCAGAATTACTGGCTTACCAATTGCCACAGGAAAGCAGGATCCTAGGAAAATATCAAGATAGACTTAACTAGGCTTATAAATTATTTTGATATTCCCAGATGAAAGTTCCCTGCAAGTATAAAGTTTTATTATTATTTCAGCTGCTCCCTGCCATAGTGTAATTGCCAAAAAAAAGACTTTAGAAAAGCCTCAGATTAAGCATAATACTTTTGTTGTTAATGACTAGCAAAACATTGTACTTGTAACATATGGGACACAAGTACTTGATTTCTGTTTGGGCACCAGCATTTAAGAACCAAAGCAAGTTTCACTCCATGTCTTACTCAAACCTGACGTAACTTTCTCTTGGAAAATATGTGTTGGGGACAGTCCGGCTGTGCTTCTTTGCAACTTACACAGTTTCAAATATAATTTATATAGAGACTAACCTAAGGTCAATTATTATTACCATCTTGAAGAAGTGATTGTAAACTGGGAATAGCCTTTGCTTTAATCATTTCTTCTGCTCTACAAAGCAAAATAGAAATAGTTTGCAGTGAAAAATGTGTCTTCCAGTATAAGCATTCAATGTCAAAAGAAATTGTAAGTTTAAAAATGATAGCTTTCAGCTGTTGCTCAGTAAGCAGTCAGTGTTTCTTCTCTTCTGGAAAGCTGATACTCCCTCTTCAGGGGAACTTAAATGGCCAAAATAAGAATGGGAGAGTACAAGGGACTTAATGAGACTGCAGCCTGTCTCATGATTCTCTCTGTAGGAGATGTTTAATATCGTGTTCACTACCCACAACTGCCACATGTGGGTTGTGACTGAAGTGGCCATAGTTAATCTCTGCTGGAACCCACCATGGGGTGGTTTGGCGAACGGCCTTGATTATATGTGTACAGAATGGACTTATTCCAACATCAAATGAAAGGTAAACCGAGAAGGGTCAACCAACCTTTAACAGAAAGCAGGAGGAGAAAGTTCAGGACAAGTTTTGCCATTCTGCTGGGAGAATATCCATGAGCCACAGTTAGAAACAAAAGACTTCTGCAAGAATTTGCTAGTACTTTTCAAAACCACATCAAATAGAAAATCCAGAACTACAGAAACACTAGAGTCAATTCTCAAATTCAATACACCCTTAACTGCCTGGATTAAAGAAAATAAGTCTATAGATAGTGTAGCAAATTTTCCTACATCTATCCTTAACACATAATGTGCAAGCACCTGAAAGGAACCAAAAAAGGGAAGGTTGCCATGCCATTTTCTGTTTCGGTCAGGAGAATGGAATTGCCAACACAAAGGCCTTCCTCTGCTTTGAAATGGAGGAGGTGTTTAGTGTGATGACCCTTCAGTACCTCCTCTGCTTGGCAACACTATTGCTTTCCCACAGTTTGATAAAGCCATTTAAGGGCCAAATTCTAATCCCGGTCATACTCAGTTCACACTCCTCCCTCCCTCAGCCCACAAGGCTGGAAAGAAGATAGGCAGTGTACCCAGCTGGGACTGAGGACAGCTCATCATTGGATACCACTGGATACCCATGCAGGAGTTAGTAGTCAGAATCCGGACTTAAGACTGAAAAACAAGCTAAATTCCTCCAGGCCCAGCTCCTGCCACCACAGCTTGGGTCACAATGACACCTATTTGAAAGCCTTGCAGCAAGAAGCTGCTCCAGTTAGGCAGCTTTTTTTGTGATGCAGCAACTCATCAGCAAGCAGACTGCTCAAAAATACCATGCACACGTTCTGCATACTGAAAGCAGCCACTGTCTGAAGCTTCTAAATGGGTCAAAAGCCCAGAAACTGACTTTTGAAAACCAGCCATTTTCTACACAGGAAGTTTCTCAGCTTTGACTGCAGATGTCATAATTTAGGAATCACACTCCCCAGTTCACCCCCATGGAGACTCTCCCAAGCTAGACATTGCTCATTTACTCCCCTTTCTCTTCCCCTTTCCTGCTCCAGCAGGATGGAGTTGGGATTGGAGGCACAAAAGGCAAAGATCACATTTTAAATGACAGCCATCGTATTTTATTTCAAATACAAACAACTATGTCAACAAGAGAACAGTCTGGACTACTTTCCATCCTAAATGCTTTGGGTTTTTTTCATAGTCTGGATCAACCCAAAGGCAGTACCTGAGCTCACTGATTTTGAGTCATATTATTGAAGGCATTAAGCAAAGTAACCGATTTCCAGTCAAAAAGTTAAGATATGTCTCACTAATATCCCAATTTATACATGAATCTCACTGCACTGACTGTCCAGATTAAAAAACAAAAAAGAAAAAAAAAAGAAAAGGGGCTCGGACCCCACTGTTTCAGAGTGCTTTAAGCTAACCACAGATGAACATGGCAGGCTGCAGACTTCTTTGGGAAAGGTCAGGAAGTATGACATTTTTGTAAAAGGCAGTGCTGAAGGAAAGAGCGGCAGTAGGATGAGAGAAATGAATGGTATTCTGTCACCAATGCCTGAACAAAGCAGATAGACCCACTGGCATGCTGAGGAGGTCTGATGTTTACAGCATGCCTGCCTAGAAGAAGCCGTGAAATGTAGGGAGAGGAAATTTTAGATGAAGCAGAGAAAGGGGGGGGTGCAAAGCAAAGTGATAAGAAAGATAATTTTGACGGTAGTCCAAGTAGTAACTGGGTCTCCCACCAGCGTTAGTCATACATTATCCAGAAGAGGAATTAAGAACTATTTACTCAAGGATAAATGGATCATGGCAGTCATCCCGCGGACTGTGATCCTACTGCCTGAAGGCAAGGGCTCAGTGCTGAGCAGGTGTATACCTGCCATCCTTAAGTTTGTTTCAGTGAGCTTCACCACAGTAATCAGAGGATGTCTGCACATCTCTGTGTATTGTGACTGTTGATATTTTACTCTTCCTGTGCCTTTCCCAATAAGGGGCAGAACCAGTCATCTGCTCTTCCTCACGAGTAGCTCGAGCCTGAAAGACAAATCTGAAAAGCGGAGAAATTGGTGCTTCATCAGCACTTCTAGCAGCTTCCTAATCCCAAACTTGCTCCTTGTCCCTATTCCAAGTGCTGACATTTTCCAGCATTGCCTCTGTACTGAGAGGTCATCTGCTGAGTTCCTAAATTGCCGTGACCAGGCAGCCACTTGACCAAACTACAGAAAATATGAACACTGGCAATGGTCCTGTGAACTGCTGTGGAGCTGAGCTGATGGAGAATTGGCTCTTGTGGCAGTTACAGCCAGTTTTGCTTTGGCTGCAAATCTGTGGCAGCAACATTAATAAGAAAAAGTCTGAGGATTCTCAAGGACCCAAATTATTTTACAACTAATTTTTCTTATAGTTTAGGTCTCCCCACTGATTTTGGTGACACAAGCTTGTGAATATCTGCATTACTTTGAAATAGGCCATTTTTTGCTTTTGAAATTGGGATGTGCTGAGGAACATTGCTGCCGTGTCAGCATCCATTCAACAAATTAGACTTGGTGCCAGAAAATGATACATTTACCCAAGAAAAACATGAGAGAGGAAACAGGAGCAGTATAAGATTGGTCAACCTTATGTGAGTTTTAAAACTTCATTTCTGCAGATGGTATTTTGGACTGTACTGCCTCTCCCACTTTTCTGGAATCATATCCTTAGACACAAATTGATCTGTTTACACTCATGTGACTCAGCTGGAAGCAGATAATAAACTAAAATAAAACCAGAAAGGTATGAAATACTCAAATGGCACTAAGTTGGCTCTGCCTTGAAGTATCTTAGCACAGCTGTGGCAAATACGTACTTTACATCCCAAGATCCTTTAACATGCCCTTATGCTGGACACATAGGTTTGGAAATCCTTTACTTAGATGATGTCACAATCAAGTACATTAGCAGCAGCAGCAGCAGCCACCCAGCACAGTCCCTTATCTCTATCCTGCTGTGGAGTCAACTCTAACATCCTATTCCTGGACACACCACTCAGCTCTGTTTCAACATCCCAAGCCAAAACAGCACTGGAGAGCAATGGTTGCTCATCTACATGTGGGTCAGGGCCAGTTTTTGTGCAAGGTGAGGCCCCCACACATCCACCCCAATTCTCAACCCAGGGCAGCAAAGCTGTTGGGGGCTGCCACATGGTAGGATGCGGTTCCCTGTGCACCAATTTGTGTGCACACAGACCTCAGCATGAAGCCAATACAGAATTCTTAAAATAAGGCCTAAACTTGAACAAAAAAAAAAAAGTTCTGGCATATAATTCTTCATAACTTTCTAGTGAACCCAGTAAAAAGTGAAATCTTCCAGCATTTAAATCCTAATATAGAAACCATACAATTGATAGTCAGCATTAAGTTACAGAGCATTTAAAAGCCTCAGAGGCATGATATAGGCATATACTGCAACAGAGCTTATCTAGCAAGTTCCAGCCTTGATAAGCTAATAATATGCTGAAAAAGCTAGCCATGTCCTGCCAAGAGCATGCTTCTAATTGGCTCCTCTAAAACACAGAACCGCTATAGAAAAATACTTTAAAAGGAAACAAACTATCGCCACCATATGAAGATGTGCCATCCCAAGAGGTAACCACCTTGGTGTGAGCCTTCCTAAAAGGCCAGATGGAGCAGATAGAACACATAAACTGAATCTCTCTCCTAGAGTTTATACCCATAAATCTGCAGATGAAATACTGGGAAAAGGAAATGAGCGAGAGCTCACTCATGATTAGGAGTTTAAATGGTCAAGTTATATACCTATTTTTATACATGTCTATCTTTATATGCATGAACTGTTCTTTCTTCAGCTAAACTTTCCCACATGTGAAGTGTTTTGGATCAACAGTTACTGCAATAACCATGTTTTCTTTGAAATACCCTGAGCAAACTTCATATTGGGGCTTTTCTCTGTAGATATTGTATTTCTAATGGTATCAAGGTTTTTATAGATTTTGCCATTTAAAAAAATGGTGACAACTACTCAAAACACAAGCTATCAATAGAAGTTTTATATTAAGCCAGCTGAAACTCATGTAGTTGAACTGCTGCTGAAAACAGCAAAAATATAACTATCAGTGTATCTTTTACTTTGAGCAACTTTAAATGGGGATGAGGAGGGACAGAAGAAAACCCACCTTGTATAGACTACCAGATCACTGCCTGCTACTGTGATTCTGCTTATTTTCATGGGATACTCGTAACTCCCAGTGACAGGCTTGGCTCGTGTGCATAGTATCCACAAGGCTGCCAATCCCAGGATTATGTACATATTTATGTACATCCCTACTACTTACCAAAGTTTTAAGGAAAGGATGTCCTAAGAAGAAGTTCTGTCAGGAGAACTCTTAAGCACAGGAAAGTAGGATAATTTAAGGTATCTTTAATAGCAGATGGGCCTGGTCTTACAAAGCCAGTCAGGATTTGTATGGACAAATCTGTGGCCAGCACATGGGATAAACCAGGCTCATCTACACCTTGTGCTGGCACCCCAAGCTAGATCCAGGCTGGGGAAGAATGTGCAAGCTCCACACAGAGACTTTGGACTGGAAGTAATAGTACCTTGCAAACATAGGTGGGGGCCACTAGCTCAGGAACAGGGAAGATTTATGGTTTTTGGCAAGGCCTTTTAAAGGTTTCTGATCAATTCACTAGTACCGTTCCCCAGTGGCCTCCTAAACATCAGTGTAGCCCAGCCAAGGCGGGGAGGAAGGGGAGGAGCAGGGTGTGTGGATGTAAATAGTGCTCTGTGGATGGAAAGAGAGCAGGAAGTTCTTAAAATGTTATTTTCATCAAAATATAGACATACAAGGAGACATTACCTGGCATGGATTTTACACCATCTAGAACAAGTACTCACCTCCTCTGCTACTGGTAATTTATTCCTATTCTTCCTACCTACTGTTCTTCCCACCTCTATGACACAAACTGTATGGCTAGAGGCATCCTGATTTTAGAGTGGGAGTCCACAGTGTAATTTTGAAGGACTGGAAACCACTTCCTGTCCTTTCATCCTCAAAGAAATTGTCCTCATCCCATTCTTAACCTGATGTTCCTGCTTTTAATTTTCAGATGAAGATCACCTTGGATCACCCAAAAAGCTTGTCATTTTATTGGCTTCTCCCCTTTCAATTCTCTCCATTGTTCTATTGGGAAAACAAAACAAACAAAAAAAAAGCCTCTCTTCAAACTGTATCTCACTTAAAGTTCTTTGAAGGAATTTCAGATGTTTTTGTACACAACTAGAAAATAGTAATGAAAACTGGTGTTAGTGACCCTTTGCTGAACGATACAAGAGACTGTCTGGAAAGTTACCTGTTACAAGTCCTCAGTGCCACTTCCCCCTCACCCTACCAACAGTGTTTGCTAGGCACAGATATTGAGAAGTATTTTTTAATCTACATTAATATATTACTAACTGATCACAACACTTCTCCAGGTCCCAAGAATTTGAAATACAGCTGTCTGCAGCACTAAAATAACTTTGGGCATAAAACACTACTATCACCACATATCCGTGTGTGAATGGTGCCAAAGTTTTGCAGTGATGGGCCTTCCAAATCACTGTCTTGAGAGCAAGCATAGCTTCCTCTGGTGAGCCATTGACGCACTGACTATAAATAAAAGTATTTGCTGTCAAGTACCAGTGCTTCAATAGCTACATAAACAGTTTTCTGTGGCTTAGGCTGATTCATGATGGTCCATTGCAGATGGTCCTCCAGGCTACAGTCACTGCAGATGGGAACCTCTGTAGAAAGAGGTAGGAAGTTACCCGCTCCCGGCCTTTTACTGTAGGCACAATACGGAAGTCTAGATTAGTCTCCTACTTCAGTCAGAGCTGTGAAAGCCCCAGCATATCTGCTGTGGTTCCTCCTAGGCTTATTCTGTGCACAGCATCCTTGCAGATTGCATACCTGGGCTTAACATGCTTTTTGTGTTTGCCTTTCTGTTTCCTGGAGCATATACTTAACTCTTATCTCCCTTGAATGCTTCAGGGACAACTCCTGGAACAGTTCCCAAAGTCTGTGTGTCATTGCTAATATCATGCATTTTCTTTTCATAGGTGTGGAGACAGCCATGGGGGATCCATAAGTCTGTGTCTGACTCCAGTATTGTATCTTTTGCACGTGTAGCTCGTGCTGCCAAAAAACGATGGAAAGAGACCAATCTCACTCCAATACCAGCAAAAACACAGATAATTTCACAGGTATTGCCAGCCCTGATTAACCAGAAGTCCTAGTTCTGTCAGAAACAGTTTTAGACAAGAAAAATCCTCAATGCCTACATGGGAAGACTGCTACATGCAGTAATTAAATTGACTCATTTGCACCTACTCATTTCAGGAAAGCCCAGCTAATTAAAAGTGTTTCTCTCAGGGGGTAGTTTTCAAGAACTAAGTTTTGATAGGCACTAAATTTGAGCTTTGGCCAGCTAAGGCAGAGGGGTGGCTTCCACCAGCTATGCACACCTTAAAAATCATTTGTCTTCTCAAGAACTCCAAAATTTAGTACCAGAAACTGCAACATTTATCTACAGGTATTTTACTAGCATTCGCAGGTAACAAAAAAGTGCAATGCTTTTAGTTTGGGCAGGAAAGGACGATCAACCCCAGTGCACCCTGCAGTCTTACTGAAATGAAGGATTTCTTCAACAAGGAGGAGAGCCTTCCTTAGGTGGAAGGTGGCACTGCTGTACTGCCTGGCCTTACACATCAAACTGCATCTCAAGCCACGCTGGAGTCAGCATCAACCAAATACCCATCTCTTGCTTGCCCAAGGAAAAGACTTTTTTTCCACGTAGCAGACACCATTGCTTTTCATTTTAAGATTATAATAGCACAGATTGACAGAGATATACACAGGCTGAGCAATCTATTTACACACTCCTAAGCACAAAAGTTCACATGTGCGAAGAGCTAAAGAAGAAAACTTTCCAGTCATGGTGGGAATGTCCAGCCATCCCTTCCAAAAAGCAGCATGAACTACATGCAACACCCACTCATACAGTCAGGTTGAGACTCACTCATTTTAATCCTGTTCCACAGGGCCTCTTATCAGCTTCCACTAACAGTCCTTGATCTTCACAGTTCTTTCTTCTGTACTTTACTTACAAGTCTTCCAAATAATGAGTAGGTTATCTAGCAATTTATCACTTGCTAGCAATTTATCACCTGGCCACCACCTTCAGCTCATCAGCATATACATAATGAAGCATAAAAAGGGGTAACATACAGTATGAATCCCTTTGAAAGGTCAGTCCTCTGCATGAAAGGCTTCCTGAATCAAATAACACTTAGGAGGGACAGCTGGAGTCACAGCTGTAGCTGTTGAACGAAAAACAACTTTCAACTCACAGTACTTTGGAAAAATCACAATCCCAGGAAGGGTTTTATACATACACAAGGTTTTTTTTCTTTTGGAGGCTTATACTTTTTTTTTTTTTTTTTTACTGAACCTGAGCTCAGTTGTCATTTTTACATGGCTCCAAAATCAACAGATATTTATTATGACATTTATTTGGGATTTGCAGCACTATTTGCAACCTTTCCTTGTATACAACCCTTGTGGCACCTTTGTTTCTGGTGAGATAGGAAATCTGTAGCTGCATCCAGTATGGAAAATATACTGGAACTGCACCTGAAAGAGATTTGTATGGAATCTTTTATCTTCCTGGAAAAAAAGATAATTCACCAAGACTTAAACGTACCTGTGCTTATTCATGGGTGGTACACAGTGTTTATGAGCCCAGGTGCACATCACTGCCACAGGAGGCTCACAATAAACCCTCAGAGAGTTTGCAAAGTGAGATGGCAGTTTCTGAACAGTGTAACAGGGACATGGCCCTCCCAGCAGCCATGACACTTGTTCCCATGTTTCCTAGCTCCTGGCCTTGCGGGCTAGCCTTTATCCATTCTGTGTGCTTGCTTCTGTCTCCCTGCCCTCAGCATAGCTCCTGGATGGTGACTCTGCAAGGGCAGCAGGACAGCCTGCCCGTCACACAAACTTCCAGCACATTGTCTGAAGCAGCCTTTGAAAATGAGAAGGAACTTCCCCAGTCCTTCCACTGGATATTTGATGGCCCTCTATCTAAATTGCCCAGCCCTACAGATTATTTCAGCTAAAACTCATGTCTCACCTTCCCCTGCCCTAGGCTTCTCTCCCTTCCTTTAGACTTGAGAATTAAATGCAGCCATAGAGCCATGTAGCTTAGTGTCAATTATAACAGCAAGGAATCCAGGTAATTATGGCAGCTCTCCTTTTCTGAAAGGGAGGAAACAAGGTGCAATGCCAGGCTAGGAAATGGTTGCCTGGGGAAGATTTCTCTATCTGTCTTGATGCCCACATTGCCTTGCTTCTGTCCAAGCTAGGGAATTGTAAAAAGCTTTTGAAGTACGCTCAGCATGCCATCTGCATATGTTTGCAGCTGGTTTACTGTTAGTGTGGCCAGAGCAGAAAAATGATTATGTGTATCCAACCTATATTTGTTGATGTTAGGCTTCTTTCTTGGAAGCTCTCTTTGTGCACTGTCCAACCCTTGTCTGGCTGCTCGCAGTATCACTTTTTGCGAATTCCTAAAAAGTGCCACACCACCTCTGCAAGTTGCAGAGGACTTCCAGAAACGCTTCTAAGAAAACACTTTCTTCAGAGAGCTGATGGGACAGCTAGCACAAGTTACTTGGTCAGCCGTAATTCCCATCCATGCTAGAGAGCATCAACCTCAGGTGAGCATGGGCTTCTGCACGGAGAGGAGAACAGCTGTGGTGCATCCAGAGACAATTCCTTTGGTACATCTGCCACGGGCATTGCCACAAAACACCCGCTGCAGCCACTCAGCTGCCACGCACTTCCTGCAGGTCACTTTGATTCACTGCCATATCTCACTGCTCACCAGACTCAAACCCACAAAAGCATTTCTGTGCCTAATTTTAACTGAAGTGAAGGGGAGGAAGGTGTCTAAATACTGCTGGCTCTTAGTCATTGAACAAGCCTTACCTCCCCCAGGAAGCCTTGATCAAGGACAGCACGAAATTGCATTCAGGGTAGTAGGTAAGCTACAATGCTGTCAGCTCATAATTTTTAAAAGATCCATAAAAATATTCAGGGTATTCAGCCACCCACACTGGCTTAAATTATGAGTTTCTCCCACGCTGTGTAGCCTTTGAATGTGTTTAGGGCTCCCTTTATCTAAGGATAGTGTTGCTTCGTATTCTCTAGACAAAAAAGCTCTGATGTCTGAGCTTTGCACACACGCCAGTGACAATGGTAGGTAAAGGTCTGGCCGGGTTAAACACAGCAGGTGAAAAAGACCTTAGATCTGGCTCTACCCTTCCACCAGTTCTATTTCAGTAGAATTTAGATGTATTCAGTGGCATTTTTCTGGGTTTATGACACTGCAAGACCCTGAAGCATTCAGAGATTTTATTATTATTTCCATATCTAAATATCAAATAGCATCTCGTATTTTTAAAATTCAACTACCATTAAAGTACACTTTAAGATTTTTAGCCTTTTCCTCAGTCGAGCTGGTGAAAGTGGATTCCTCACTTCCGCATTTTGTTGTGGTAACCCCTTTCCTGCCAGTTTCCTATCTGGGATCAAATATAGGAGCTTTGTGTTGATAAGATACTGGTTATACATTTAAAGAATTACATCAGTCAAATTTAGAAAAGGGAAATAGAATAGGGCTATTTTTGCTAATCTTGGCTTTTACTAAGTCTGTCCCTATGAAATCTAAATTCTGATCTAAAATTTGATTTTAGATCTTGAATGTCAAAATCTCTTGTAAAGGGCAGAACTAAAAAAATGTATATATTTCACTTTAATTAATGTGTACACAACATTCAGCAATATCTGATTGGTTTGGAAAGCTGTGCTGTAATGATTAACACATCCACAGAAGCATCCACAGAAGGCAGGCAGGGTACACTGCTCCAATAGTGCCAAAGTCTGTCACACTACATATTGGAAATCTGGATGAGAAAGAATTTTCCAAGTAATTTAAGTGCTGTGAAAATGAAGTTAGCAGTTTAGATACATTTACAAAAACAAAGGCTGGTGATTACAAAGCTGGAATGAATGTGGTCTGTGTTTACATCTACTTCCTGGAAGGTAAAATGTAATCAGAGGAAGCAAAAAAAATTAGCTTTCAAGATCTTTTTTGGTTTTGGGGTCTTGTCAGCAGGAGTTGTTTTCTTATGGCAGGATAATATGGAAGATTTCTGTGCTGTTACTCCATGGTGTGATTTGATGAGACAGCTGGTGTACCCCGTGCCGGAACAACAGCTGGGAATGGTCATGTAATGTTTCTGGACAGTACAACACAAGCCAGTAATCTCTGTCTCTCAGCTATCAGTCACCTTCCTTTTAATTAGTTTCAGATGCAGTGTCTAAATAGGCAGTGAAATGTCAGAAGTCCCACACTCTGAAATAGAGCTTCCTCGGACCCCAGGTACAGCTTGATTGGTTTTGTTGCTGCAGACCACTGACCTTTGAAGAAAGGAATTCCCAGTCATGCTCAAGGAGCTTTTTTCAAAGGACACATCTAATAAATGCTAGCCTTAACACAGTGGCATTTAAAACCTTGCAGAAAAAGGCCTTAAACCTACTGACAAAACCCACTTTAATCAGGATCATTCTCACTCAAGATTAACTAAAGTTAGATAGAAACTACTCATCCAACTCTAGACAGCTGCCCAGACTCTCTGGGAAATCAGAAATCAAAGGTAACTGGAGATGGTGGTTCACCCATCCTTTTGGATACCTATCTTAGGGCTGGTGGTGTTCCCTCCATGCCACTGATTTCTGGGAAATGGGTGAATAGAGTCTCTACTTTCTGAGGGTTAAAGTTAAGTGAGCTAGACCCTACTCGTAGTTTCTACAGCTTTGCAGACTTTTCACTGCTGTGAAGAACAGAAGAGAATCTGTAAAATGTCGGATTGAAGGTCCTTCTACCCTACTTCCCACCACACCAACAGTGGATGCCTAGTGAACAGGCATATATGAAAAACTCCCTGTAACACTCTCCCAATATCCAAACATTTTCAGAACAGGAAGCTCTGGATGAGGCTGTGATTTCTATATGTAGTTAGTACTCCTAGGTGATTACTCTTATATTAAATCTCTTGCCTGCCCTTGAAATCCTGAAAACTTTAGCACCCACACCATCCTTTGTCAAGGAGATCCATGGGTCAGCTGACTGAGATGTTTTGTTTGGAGCCCTACCATTTTATTAGCTAAATCTGATGTCTCCCACCTCTTGTACTGGAAAAGAGTAAAAAATCAATCTATTCATTCTCTCCATGCCGCTCAAGATTGTTTTACTGAATCTATCGCCTCCTCCTCCTTTATCTCCTTTCCAAATACAAAAGACGTAGCTTAGTCATCCTTCATACAGAGCCTTTCTGTACCTTTGATCGTCTTTGTTGCCCATCTCTAAACTTTTTCCAGCTGCCTTGTAAATTTCTTGTGATGGAGGGATCAGGACCTTCTAAGCTCACTGGACCAGACAAGCTCACACCCAACATCCCAAATTTGTTGCAGTGCTACTTACTCAGGATCAAAATGCCTGTCAGTGCAGTGATAAGCGAGCACAGTGATAAGCAGGCTGCAGGCAGCAGTTGAAGAGCCTCAGCAGTATTACCGAAACTGAAGTAACTGGAGCAGACTCGGTCAGGTCTTCCCATCTCACCCTCTTCCTCTGCAAGTGGCACATATGAGAGGTGGCAAGTCCCAGCTCAGTGTGGCAGAGCCATTGCAGGTGAGGAACTGCAGTGCAGGACCAACAGGGAGACACACACCTGGAGTGTGGAGCTTCATGAAATACAGAGCAGGCATGGGTGGCTCTTGCTGCCTTCACCATGTTTGTCCCAGATCCCTTTTGTGCCTTAGCCATAACATCAGGACACTGGAGAAGGGGCTGATTTTCCCAGCTCTTCACGCAACGCTCACTTGCCAAGCAGGATAAGTGAAAACACAGAGAACCATTCCCCCAGGTCCCTGCCTTTACATGTTCATGCAGAGAAGGCAGTCGTCCCCATCAGGTTTCATCTTCTAACGCTGGAAGTAAACATGTCTTGTGAATAATCAACATGAAGAGCTTGTGAGAAGGTCATTCATGAGAAATTTCCCTTTGATTTAATGGCAGTCATGAATATGGAAGGTCTGATGGACGTGTGCAGGTCCAGGGCCTTCCCAGTAAGCTGCAGTCCCTGCACATGTGATAGAAGGTTGGTTTTTATCTTTCTCCCTGCAGGCTGGTAGCTGAAGAAGTGAAAGAGCAGGCTGTCCTCAAGTAGAATAGAGGGCAGCTTTAACCCAGACATCCTCAGAAGCTCTGTTCAAAGCCACGTGGGTTGAAGCAACCCAAAAGCTTTAATAGCTTTGAGAGAAGCACACTGGGAGGCTTTGCTTTTGGTGCACTTCACTGATATGGTTACTTTGTGAATAACTTTTAAAGCGATGAACCCTTGCTTATGGGTCCCTTAAACCCAAGGCTTAAGGGTCCTTGCAGGGCTTAAGGGGCCCTTTGCTGCTCACCACAGATGTTTTATTACTGCCCCAACCAAAATCTTCTTTTGAAAGAAAGAAAGCCAGTGTTTGCTTTGCTTCCAGATGGACAACCTTGAAAAACACAAAAACACAATAATTCTGGGAAAAAAAATAAAAGAGAGGAGGAAAAGAGAAGAAAGCAGAAAGTAGAAACTCGAAAAAAAAAAAAGGTAAAATATTAAAAGAAAAAAAGAACAAACAGAAAAAGAAAAAAGAAAAGAAA
>VZRV01009822.1:0-33477 GCA_013398115.1 Falcunculus frontatus
GGATCACAGTGACACTCTGGTCACACATGGAAGACCTTACCCTCCCTCAGTGCAGTTCCAACATTAGGCAGTCTAAGATATTGATTACCAGATGTTTTCTCCTCCCACTCCCAGCTTAGCAAACCCTCTAGCACGCTTTTGGTGGAGCTCTTCTCCCTTGTGAGACAGGGAAAGGAGTGAGGGCTTCTTAAGATAGATGTGTGATAAAGAAGTGTTTATCACATAGTTCTGCAATTTCTCATGCATCTCTGATGAACTCACCTGTCCCATGCTCACTAATTCATCTCCCTCAGGCTGCTCAGAGCCTGCCAGCCCTCTGAGGAGTTTTCTGCAGCTGCCATATGGGAAAAAAAAAAAGAAAAAAGAAAAAAGAAAAAAAAACAGCTAAAATGTTTTCTCCTTCTGCCTCTCAGTGAAAATTCCCCCAAAATACAACAGTGACCATTCACAAAAATAAAAAAAAAACAAAAAAAAAAAAATACAACAAAAATGTTTTCTCCTTCTGCCTCTCAGTGAAAATTCCCTCAAAATACAACAGTGGCCATTCACAAAAAAAAATAAATCTGTCTGACAGAGCACCAAACAAATACAATTTTAAGAACAACCCATCCCTTTAAGGCCAGGTTGAATGAGGCTTGGAACAGCCTGGTCTAGTGGAAGGTGTCCCTGCCCATGGCGGGGGATTGGAATGAGTTGATCTTTAAGGTCTCTCCCAGCTCAAACCATTCTGTGATTCAATGATTTGATAAATAAGAAGGGGTAATGACATGTGTCATCTCCTTCCAGTCCTGGGCATACCCAGGAAGTTTGTTCTTAAAACTGAAACATGTTCAGGCCTCCAATTCCTTTTTTATTTTCTTTTTGGCTCTTACTGAGCTCCAAATAGCTGACTTCATAAAACTTAAGGAAGTTTATAAAGCTAGGTTTTATAGGGTTAGTGATGCAATTAAAAGAAACAATTATAATGTAAAAAGTCATTAATATCTGTGGATGCTTTTAAAACTACAGCATTTCTAAGCCATATTTCTGGTAAATATCCAAGTAAATACAGAATATTTGTTGATAAAATGAAGGATATATGGTGTATTGGCATCTCTTAGAAACTTTCTGATTAATTTACAATAAGTTAACATGACCAACTCGAGTCTTTTCTATAGATCATCATGCCAATTGTCTTTTTACAGAAAAGCAACAAGTACAAGATAACATTAAAATAAACTATTTCTTTGACTTCAGGTCACAGAATTAATCCCCATTTTCATTAAGAATTTCTCTTGCATTCCAGAATTGTATTTGTATCATGTTTGGTTAGACATGACGTTGACAGTCAATAGGTCAGGGATGCAATTGCTGAAGGCGTTTATTCCTCTGAATACTGTGGACGTCTATTGGTAACCTCCATGAAAGAGAATAGGCAGTTCCTCTGAGCAAAACTGTGAACAGCTGACAGGTTTGTCATCAGGATTTGGGTCTGTCACAGCACAATGGGTTATTTATTTATAGGTCTCGCTCCTGTCACACTGTCACCATCTTTAAAGAAAAATTTGCATTGACTAAAACGAAAGAGAGGGGATATTCACAGAAACACAGAATATCCTGAGTTGGAAGGGACCCGCAAGGGTCATTGAGTCCCACTCCTGGCCCTGCACAGGGCACCCCAACAATTTTTGATAAGGCTGGAAAACGAAATAAAATGTAGCTAGCATTTGAATTTGTGAGTTAATATCTAGACTTTCTGCCCAGATAAAAACACATCTCCTTTCACCTTCATTTGATTTCCAGTTCGGTCTATTTTCTGCTCCCCCTACATCAGCCAAAATTACAATCTCTGATTTCCTGGTAACCCTTTCAATCCTTTATCTGCTGAGAGTTTTTAATTACATTGCAAAGCTCACATTTTTGTCTCATCATGTATATTAGATAAACAGACCCTGAGATAATACTGCTTGAGATGTGGTGTTAATGTGATAAGTACAATAATCTTACAAGTAGCTACAAAAGGTAGATAAGGGATGATGTGATTTTAGGAGCTTGTTGAAATGTCACAATTTGTCAAAACATTATGCATTTGAATAGCACAAGCAATTAGATCCTTTAATGGTATTAGCAAATAAAATGATGAATAGCTTTAGCAAATAAAATGATAACTAGCATTAGTAAAAGAAATTATAAACTGCCTCCTACACAGCATGAAGGACAGATGTTCATATAGTCTTCGACAGCTTCCTTTCTGTCTCTTCCCTGACTCTGTGTAAGTTAATCTCCAGCAGCTCTAGAGGTGCTACCTGGTGCAGACTCTACTCAAGGTGCCAGAAACAGAGCAGACGTGGTTGTAGGCCCAGAGCTCTTTGAAAACACAAGGGTGCAATTCACAACGCTGTTTTGGTGCTCATTTATGAATTTTTATCCCCGCGTGAGAGTTATTCCTACTGTCTATTTAAATGTTATTCTTCAGATATTTAGCAGTTCAGTACTTCTCTGGAACATGAAATTAGAAAGGGGACCGTTTTCTTCTGAAATGAAAGCTGGTGCGGTATTTTCTGATTTATTCCTTCTGCATTGTCCATGAAAGAAAGAGGTTTCAGAAGATAATTTAGAATCCCACCACTACTTAAACCACTGCATTGGGATATTTCTGTGACTGTTTCTGCTTCTAATCAATGAGAACTGGCACTTTGAACTTGTGAAAGTCTTTTTGACTGCATGAGAAGAATTCATGTGTAATAATGTAATGCTCAAATGCCTTATGGGAATGAGGTAAATCTCAGCAAGTCATTTCCATCACAGCCTGAACGTCCACATGGGCATAAAACATAAAACATCGAGCTTACAGCCCCACTGGAATGATGTCTTTTCATTGCCATCCTCTTCTTTAAAGCACCTTTCATCTGGCTTTACGTTAGACAAAAAGTTAAAAGCAATGCTGATAATTGTGTCAGTGATAGAATTTAACCAAATACAGTTCACCCCCAATACAGAATCAAATTCCTATTTTAGGCAGACATGTCCACCTTGGATCCATTTATCGAAAGTCTGGGAAGTCAGCCGAAATTAAATCAATGCCACACCCTTTATGGGCACTGGCTGATGTCCAGAGTGCTAAAACGGCAGTGCAGAAATGGAAAGGCCCAAGCAGGTTGTTTATATGTGCTGGCTGAAATCCAAAATGGTTACAGTAAGTAGGAGAATAAAACATTGGTAACAGGGCCCTCTACTCTTCACTTGAGGCCAGCAAGTGCAGCACTTCAGCTGGGAATAGGCGATAATTATGAAACATAGGCACATAAACCTCCAGGCACATAAACCTCCAGGCACAGATCCCTCGTGATCCTGAGCACTCACACCTGGCAGGAGAGAGAGCAAGAGGCATGGACACACTGCCAGTCTCCCAAATGGATCAAAGGAGCAGTGGCTTGGCTGTCCCCCATGAGCTGTGACTCTCAGATGAGCCAGGCTGCTGACGGCTTTTCAAGGGTGCTCTGCTGGGTTGCATTTGAATTTACAGTCTGGAAGTTTGTGAGGAATGGTGCCTAGAAGGAACATCCCTGCAGTCTGCAGGGTGTGGAAAAGGTTTCCTGCAGCCCTAATGCACAGCTCCTTGAGACCTTTTATTCACAGAACCATTTAGGATGGAAAAGACCTCCAAGATTGAGCCCAACAATTCCTCCCCCACCTTCTTCCTATTGTAACAGATCTGTAACAAGGCCATGGAGCTCTACTGGCATTTTCAAAATGGATTTTCTGGAACAAAAATTAGTCCCCAGGTGCAGGGCTCCACTGTGTTTTAGGGCTGTGCAGTGCTGACAATGCACAAATAAAGGGGTGTGAGTAAGCAAGGCTGCTTTCCAAAGACGGGAAAACAAGGGCCATAAGACACATCAAGATCCTTGAGATCCATGTCCATGTCTCAGAGAGCTCATCCCTAACTTCAGCTGAGTGCAGAACTCACAGAGGTCACATTGATTTTGTAGCCGTTAATTTATTTTTCGTATTTATTTGCCATTGGGAGCTCTTGCCCAAAATCTTAAGAATAGATCTGGCCCAGAGAAACAGAATCAACATCCCTCGGAAAATATGAAGAGACTGGAAAACAAGTTCATATTGATTCGCAATAAACTAAACAAAACAGAAAAACTCAGGCGTTGTTCATGAGACAGGAATTCTAAAATTCCATTTGGGGAGTTTGGTGACTTGCTTCCTGCCCAGCTTGAAAGCTTTCAAGCATTTCTGCTTTCTCAATGCAGGAAAAAAGCTGCAATAACTTAAATTTTAAAAGAAAAAGCAAAAAGCACCCTTTCAGGTTCCATTGTCTATGAGACAAGAAACTTTGCCTTCTTGATCATCACCTTTTTTCTACCTTCAAACTTGTGCTCTGCTCCTTTTCAGGCAGAATTGAAGTCCTTCTTTTCTTTAATGGAAATGAGAGAAATGGACCAGAATCTTCAAGTCTGCTGGGGAGATACTGTTTGGATTTTCCAAAGAGAAAACAATATTCCAGTAAAATAGTAATTTTCCCACACAGTTCCCAACAGCATCATACAGTTGTTCAAAGACAGAGATTTTTTCATCAGGAAAATAACCATCCAATAAATTCTGCTTCATCCCAAACGGTCTAGACAAGGGCTGCAATTAGCTTCTGGCAATTAGATGATTTGCAGACAATTCCTTCCCAAAATCTGACATGTAAAACTCAAACTCTTCAGATTTATTTAATGCAGATGTTTTAAAGATGAATAAATGCAAATATCTCTGAGAACTGTGTGAACACTACCGATACTTTTGTATCTTGGTTTTAAAAGCTGCAATTCAATTTTGTGTACCTGACAATTTGGTGCAAATTGAGACACCGGAGGATGTCAAAGATATTCACTTGGGCTGGACAGAAATGACACAGGGCTCATGGAAAACCTTCTGAAGCAGCAGATCCAGACAAAAAAGAATATCACAGACCAGGTCAGGATACGTTGCTTGCTGATATTTAGACAGTTGAGTAACACCCCAAACCTGCATTCTAAATAGAGCTTTTAAGGTTTGCTTTTTCGAGTATCTCTACCCACAAGTGTATTTATGAGAATCTTGCCCGAAAAAAACCAACTTAAAGTAATTCCAGCTCATTGACTTAAAATCAAGAAGACGAATTTTTGTAAGGACAGTCTCTTGTGTAAATGGCTGCCTTTATCATAAATCTTCAGGGACATCAGTGCAACATTGGTACCCACAGAGGCTTTGCAGAAGAGCAGTTTCATGGAGCAGTTGCTCAATGTGCTGCAGAGGGGAGCTTGTACTCCCATTTGTATGTGTGGGAAGGAGATCCCACTCTGTTTTGGCACTGCTGAAAGGAATAAAGGCTTACTTTTGTTCCCAAAGAAAGGACATCTCTCTGGCTGCACACACGATACAGCAGTGCTGAGCTAAGGGGAAGGATCGAATCCTCAAGGATCACTTTTCAGAACAAGGACAAACTTTTACTGTCTTTCAGTATTACTAATGGAATCTCAGGGTGTTGCTGAAGAGGACAGGCTCTGACAGCCGTGGGAGTGTATCAATCATTCGACAAAATTCATACCCTTACCTCTCACTAAAATACAGGTGGTAACAGCAGACCAAGATCTGGGTTTATAAAAGCAGCACTCAGACTGAATTGTAAAAACTGGTTTGGAACTCTTACAGGGTTTTACACTATTATAAAATTAGATTTGTGCCCAAGACACCAAAATATTGGGTTTTTTCTCCTTTTGGATAACCATTTTTACTTAAGCAAATAAGAAAAAGAATATTTTATCTTTCTAGGGAAAATACAATGAAATAGAGATTTAATACACAGAGATAACAATGGACAATTTGACCACTTTAAAAGAAAGATGGGTAAAGAGGAGGTATTCTCTAAAAGACAAGATTCTGCATTCCACTGGAATGTTAGGAAAGTAATTCTTCAGAAACATGCATTGTCCTGGGGGAAGAGCTGCTTGTGATACATCTGTGATGACAGCAGTTTGTTAGAGACCCACATTAGAGGGAGATGTTCCTGCATGCAGAGACTTTAAGTCTCTAACACTATGAAAAGGATGGCGATGGCTCAATAGAGCAGAAGTCTTAAGGGGAGATGTAGTCAGGGTTGAAGACATTCAGGGCATAGCCTAAGAAGTGGTGGAGGGAGAGCACATTTCCATAAACAGATGGTACCAACTCATTGCGGGGCCTCCTTTTTGTTACAGCTCCCACTTCAAAGCTGCCCTGCTTAACATCACCTCCTGCACGGGGCAGCTGGGGATGAGCTGCCATTCCCTGTCTCACACACACAGCTTGGCAGCCCATGGCAACTCGTGTGCTCAGCTCAGCTCCCAGCAGGGAACGGGGTGGATCTCCTCCTTCCCCTGCAAGTGTCACTGCAGCTGCCACCCCACCCAGGAGCTGGAAGGACCATCTTCATCCACACCCCCTCCCTCACGGAAGCAGGGCAGCACCACCACTGCCACTTTTCTCAGCTGTGATTTACATTTCCCAGCCTCCGGAAAAAAGTTTCTTCCCAGTACTTGTCTGACAGCTCATGGTCATCTTCCATCCATCTGATGCTGCAATGGGGAGAGGCAGACTCTCTGTTACTCTGCAAACTTTTCAACACCATCTTCCTGTCTGATTCAGAGGTAAAACAGGGCCTTAAACACAAAACAGATCCTTTTTTTAACTGCTGCATTCTGCTTCTCCTATCTCTACTTCTTTAGTGTCTGGAGACTCACTCATATGAGGAGCAGCTGAGGGAGCTGGGAAAGGGGCGCAGCCTGGAGAAAAGGAGGCTCAGGAGGGACCTTGTGGCTCTGCACAACTCCCTGACAGGAGGGGGCAGCCAGGGGGGGTCGGGCTCTGCTCCCAGGGAACAGGGACAGGACAAGAGGAAACGGCCTCAAGCTGTGCCGGAGGAGGTTCAGGAAGCATTTTTTCACTGAAGGAGTGGTGAAGCATTGGAATGGGCTGCCTTGGGAGGTGGTTGAGTCACCACCTCTGGAGGTTGTTCAAGAAATGACTGGATGTGGCACTCGGTGCTCCGCTGTAGTTGACAGGGTGATGTTTGGTCACAGGCTGGACTCGATGACCTTGGAGGTCTTTTCCAGCTTTAATGTTTCTGTGAAACTCATGCCTTTGCTAAAATAAGTTCCCTTCCTCCATGATGGTAGTTTTGATGCGTTAACAGGTGTGTGTGGATACTCTGACACCCTGCTCATGTCACACCCCTTCCTGTCACCTTCCTGCCCACATAAAACTGACAGGAACACGCTGGCAGTGGTTGCACTCCCTGAGGCAGCCCAGGATGCCGAGGCACGAGGATCCATCAAAAGGACAAGGAGATGTTTTCTGCTCCTTAGATTATCCTGACTGGAGAACATTTGGACTGTTCTCCAGACGGGAAGATGGGCACTGCATGGAAAAAGAGACTTTAGACATGGAGCTTTCTGTGTTTGTTATTCATGACTTAATTTATACTGGAAATTAATCTGAGAGAAGGAAATCTTACTCAGCTTTTAGCAGAATTCATGCCCTTTAGAAAAAGCATGAGGTCACGTAATAAGTACCTCTAAAGGTCCCCAGAAAGGAAGATAAAATTTGATACGGCATTCTTGAGGTTTTAGACTGAAATAGAAAGGAGAAAAATAAGAAACAATCCCAAATCATCACACCTAATCTCCTCCAGTTAGTGTCTTTGTACTTCATGAGAGAGGAAACACAGAAAAAATACATGTGCATGGGTCCAATATTTTCAGTTTTCATTTTCCAATATGGCCCTTTTAAAATAGTAAGCCCTTTCTTTGGGGGTAAAGGTTTGCTAAATGTCTTCAAGAGAAAAAGAAGTCAGGCTTTGATTCATTCTGATCTTGACAGTTACACGACTTTGTTTCTTCTTCCTGACTTGATGTTTATAAGAAGACACCACTTGTGAAATACGAGAATGTTGCAGAGATCACCCAGGCTCATCTAAACGCATCATCCCAGTGAGTGTGAGATGGAGTAAGATGATTTTGTGACATCAGTAGCCAATGAGAGTTTAAGTCTAATCAGTAGCCCAAAGGATTTTAAGTCTAACACGTGGATGCTGCAAATTTTGCCTGTAGAAAGGATGCAAAAGCTACCAAACCAAGAGTATGATGTGGTGTATTTGCTCATCCCACTCTCCAGCAAGATGGATGTACTAGGAAATGCCAGACTTCTCTATCTTTTCTCTTTAAACTTCTTTTAATACCATAACCAACACTTACAAAGCTCTGAGTTGAACTGAACCTGTGATGAATGAACTCAAATATGAAACCAAGACTCATTTTTACAGTTTCAGTGAGGAAGGACATGCTTAAGAATCCCTTGGTGAGTTGCTGCTCTCTACTGGGGAAAGGATGTACAAAAGACTACCCACGTGGCACATTCCCTGTATTGCATGTTATTCCAGTCTTATCCATGAGCTGATGTACTAATTTAAAAGTGATCATGACAGTGAATTCCTGAGTTAATCTGCTTAAACAATTTCCTACACGATGTCACATGCGTGTGCACCCCTATCTTAAAATTTCAATAGATTAATATCACAACTTAGCTCATCTCCTTCTCTGTCCCAAACACATTCATTATTCTCATTTAGTGCTGCTTTCACCAATGTACCAGGCATCAAGTCCAGTTCAAAGTGCCTTGTCCAGCTCTCAGGGATATTCCTGGTGGCTGTCACCAGCTGCCAGCCTCATTTCTTCCATGGTGGAAAGATCTCACACAGCTATGACACTAATTTGGGTAAACAGAAGACTTGTGGTCACAGAACATAAACTTTTCCTGGGATAACATAAAGCTATAGACCTTGCCAGCAGATAAGAAGAAGGAAGAAAGTGCTCATAACACTTTATTCACTGCCAGCTACAAAATTCTTCCTTTTGTACCATTTTTCCTTTTTTTTTTTTGTTTATTTGGTTTTTCTTGTTGTCTTTTTCTTCTTCCCTCCAGCCTCCATTTTCTCTCAATAGCTTTCTCAAATACACCAATACCCCACAAGAGTATAAATGCTTAAAAATACGCTTTTTTTAATTCTTTTTTTTTTTAATTCCAGTTTCAATTTTGCTTTCAACAGCTTGACTGAAACACTTCTCGCTGAAGGAGATTTTACACCAGGACATGCAGATAAACTTGAGGTGACTCCAACTGCTCTATCACCAATAATGGAAGCTGGGGGAGACTTGAGCAGAAATGCCTAAGACAGCTCAGGTGTCCAAATAATCTTGGAACTATTGATAAACCAATCAAGAATTTGTGAGGAATAATCAGAATAAAGGCTAATATTTGAGGCAGGAATCTGCTACAGACCACCCTCTTGGGAAGAGGAAGAAAATGAAACCCTCTTCAGACAGGTAGAACAAGTCCTGAAGTCACGGGCTCTGAGACTTGCTGGGGATATCAACTGTACCAGTGTCTCCTGGAAGTGCAAAAGGGCTGGATGCAAGTCCAGATGTTTCTGGAGTGTGCTGAGGACAATTCCATGGCGTGGCTGATCCGTGAGAGGGGTGGGGAACGTGCTCTGCAGGACCTCCTGTTTAGGAAAAACATGGAAGGGATGTGAAAGTCAAAGGAAGGTTTAGCTGCAGTTATCATTGAATGGTGGAGTTCAAAATCACAGCAGCACAGAGAGAATGAAACAACACAAATCATAGCCCTGGACTTCAGGAGAGACCCTTTTGGCTTGTTCAAGAAGCTTTTGGACAACATTCGCAGGTACATGGTGGGATTTTTGGGGTGTCCTGCACAGGGCCGGGAGTTGGACTCAATGATCCTTGTGTGTCACTCCCAACTCAGGAAATTCTATGATTGTTGCAGGAGGATAAAAATGCCCAAATGAGCTCCAAGGATATTTTCAAACAGCACCTCCCCAAAGCACAACAGCAGTACATTCTGCTATGTGGGAGTTCAAACAAACACATGGCAGGGGGCCAGCAACAAGCATCCACCTGAGCCCAAATGCAAAAAGCGAGTCTAAAGGTGACACCAGCAGGGCTGGGCTGGGACAAATACAGAGGCACTGCCTGAGCATGCGGGGCTGGATTAAGAAAACCCAAAGCTCAGCTGGAACTGAAAGAAGAAGAGCAAGGAAGGGCTTCCATACATTGCCAGCAAAATGAAGGCTAAGGACAAAACTAGCACACTGCTCAGTAGGCTTGGTGACCTAAAAAAATGGAAAAAAATGAGCTATTCAATACACTGTTCTGCCTCTCAGATCCCTAATTTTACTTACATTTATCTTGGGGAGCACAGCGTTACTACAGTAGAGGAATCGTGGAATTATAGAACAGCCTGATTTGGAAGGCACCCATCAGGATCATCAAAGTCCAACTCCTGGCCCTGTGCAGGACACCCCAAGAATCACACCATTATTATTTCCTTACGATTACAGGAAGAAGACAGTCAAGCAGCACTTAAGCCAATTGTTGATGGGAATAGTTGGTATGGCTGTGATGGTGCCAAAGGAACCCTACGGTGTCACTGTGAGACTCATCACCTTCAGAAGCTCATGGCAACCAGCAAAAGTTCCTTGTAACTGAACAGGGGCCAATATCACACACATTTATGCCTGTCAAGAGAAGGGGAGAGGCAGAACTGCTACTTGGGCCTTATTTCTCGAAAGCACCTTGCTTTCACTAAATGCAGTCTTTTTGCTTCAGGAAGGGTGAGGTTTGAGGACTCTTATAGGTACAACTTGAACAATCATCCCCTGTAAGGCCTGACCTGCTGTGCCCAGTTCTGGGCTCCTCAGCACAGGAGGGACAGGGAGCTCCTGGAGCGGGGCCAGCGGAGGCTGAGGAGATGATTTAGGGCCTGGAGCATCTCTGACAGGGAAAGGCTGAGGGAGCTGGGGCTGTTCAGCCTCGAGAGGAGCCCCAGCTGAGAGGGGCCCTCAGCCCTGGGTGTCCCTGGCTGCAGGGAGGGCTCCGAGCAGGGCCCAGGCTCTGCTCCGGGGGCCCAGCAATGGCACCAGAGGAACGGGCAGGGACTNGCAACACTCTGAGCAGGTTTCTGCTTTCCTTCTGGACTTGTTGAAAGGAAACCATGATTTCTTATCCTGCTTCCCCCATATGGGGAATGCAGGATGATGGAGAGCTCCAGCCTGAATGCATCACGTGTTTGTGAATCTCTGTACATACACACCAGCCTGCTATAGGTATCCTGACACATAAATCAGCTGGGCACCAGCTGCAGTTTGGCTACAAGAGAGAAGCAAAATCTGGGGGCAATTTTTTTAGGACACTGGAAAAAATCTCCGTGCAGATTGGTTATTAACGTAGACTGCGAGTTGGTCTAACTAAAGAAACAATCTTTACATAACCCATTCCTCTCCAGAGGTTCTATAAAGCTCAGACATCACAAATAAAATCTAACACTTCCCTAGGTGAGGAATTTCAGTTATAAGAGTGATGGTAACTAAAAACTTCTTTCTGGAAGTGCTTTTGAATTCAAATATGTATCTAATGTGTATGTTAAGTAACTATAGTGCACACACCTGGCTTGTGAGTGAGTATGTGCATGAATTCCCACCCTCAGAAAGGTATTAAACCCTGTAAAAGTTGTCAGGTCAAGCATTTAAAAGCCAGAAAATGCCAGAAGTGAAGTACATCCTGGAGAACTGTAGTTCATCTCTTCTGTGAGATTGAAATGTAATAAATACTGGAACTCAGTGTTCCTAGTCCTTTTTTATCTTTTCCTCTTAAAGCACTTCTCTCTCTGTGTGCTCCTGGCTGCTCTGTATTCATTCACTGCCATCCTCCTCACTCACTTCTCATGCTGTGTGTGGCCTCAGGACACACTTATTCAAATCCTGCTCTGAAGACAGAAAACTTCATTTCCCCATGGGATTTCCCACAAGCAGCAGGCATAAATCACCTGCCTGAGTCCTTCAGTGCCACAGTGAGGGAAGGGAAAGACGTGCTTGTGTGAGCATCTTGTACACCTTGTACTTCAGCACCGTGTCTGAAGGCTTCACAAACAGGAATGGATTTATGGCCAAAAACATCCTTTACTGATAGGGACAAGAAGTAGATGTTAAAATAAAAACTATTGCTCATGTGACAGTTGAGTTTGAAGGCTCCAATTATTCAGAATTCTTAGGAACATTAGCATGCTCTGTATGTGCTACCCTTGCAGCCACAAGGACCCAGAGCTCCCACAAATCCAAATCTGGGATGCAAAGCAACTCACAGCAGCACCTCGTGCTGGATCGGATTCCAGGCTGTGCCCTGAGAGATGGTGCTGTTGTAAAGCTCCTCAGACCCACCCATTGCAATGACAGCAGCCACTGGGAGCCCATCCCAAGTCTCATATTTGGCAGAAGGCAGCTGAGCCCGTGTGTGTCCTGTCATGTATCACACACGACGTCTGCTCTAAAATTACCAAGGCAATAAAAGGGACACTTCATCAAAGGGCATTTTCCTGACACTTGTGTGAGTCACCTCAGCCTAATCTCAGTTCCTGGAGCTCAGGGAGTGGAGGACAGCTGCAATAGTTTAGCATTGTTAGTGTGGCCCATTGCGTTTTGCCAGCAAACCGCAGAGCTGTGTCCTGGAGTGGCTCCTGGGTTCCCTTCCAGTTCCAGCAGGGAGTATTTTGTTGGCTTCAATTCCTGCAGCTAAACCCAGTCCACTTGTTGCCTTTAGGTCTCTTTCTTCTTTCCCTGCCACTTCCAACTTCATTATTTGCCTGCAATCTTTTCCTTATTGTGCCTGCTCCATTTCTCCTGCTACATCCTCGCTCTCGTCACACACCTACTCAGTGCTCACCAAATTCACACCTACCTCTCCCAATTCCTAATCCACAGATTCCTGAGGAAACGGGTGACTTCACGTTCTGAACAATGTGTTAGAAGTTGTTTCTGTGTTTTGTAGGGAAAATCCTCCACTAAAAGCCAGCAATTCTCTTAGAAACCACCTGGAACTCAGGTAACATGAAGGGAGTAATGGATGCACAGGCATAGAGGGGGCAGATACAGCAATTTATCAGTTCAATTCACATTCATGGACAAGACCAGCCTTATGCACAAAGAGGTAACATTTTGCCCCCTCTGGAATTTCTATCAGCTATAGCAAGATGGGGATTTTCCCTGTAGTCTCTACTTTTAAGTTACCAAATGCAAAAAGCTGTAAATTAGGAGCTTTAAAATGCCAGACTCCAAGAATTTATCAAACTGTGCCTTCTGCCTTCTGGACTGTTTTTCATATTTGAGGTTCATACCCATTATGCACTCTCACATGTTGAATATATATTCCCATTCTATGCTATTTCCTATTGAAATTACTCATTACATGAGTAAATTCTACTCATTTTGGCAAAATCGCTTTGATACAAAGGCACTACTTGTTGCAACTTGGGATACACCGTGCCAATATCAGGTATTGGGACAGACTCAGTGCTTGATAAGATAATGAAAGCCTTCAAATCATACCAGCGTCCAGGTTCAGGCTTTTGTGCCTATTCCAAGAGTTATCTATACTAAAACTTAGGAGATTTTGAAATTGGAAAAATAAATTGCAGATATCTGATAGCTGAGACCTGATCCTATACTCACTCACATCTACTTAAAGCAAAGGAGTTCACTGAAACCAAAGAAGTGACATCAGAGGGAGACTACGATCCAGTGATGGTCCTACACTGATTTGGTACTTCAGGATGGATTGAAATAAGGAGCCAGCCACTGCAGTTGTCCAATTTTTTCTTTCATTCTGGCTGCTCCCATCCTGAAGCCGTTGAATGCCAGAACCACTGCTTGATGTCTGGCCTCAGAATAGTTCCCAGAACAACCAGCACGTTGACCAAAGACATCAGCAAATCAACACCTACCCCGAAGGGAAAAAATGGATCACTGGAAATTTTTTTTCTCTGTTTTGTGGTTTGACTTGGGCTTTAGCCAAGTGCTCCTTCCAGACAAACCCCAAAAACCCTTTTCCAAAAGGAAAGCCACTAACCCTGTTTCTCCCCATGGACACACACAACCCTTAAAACAAGGTTGTCTCCAGGGAAAGGAGTGGCTCTTTTCACAGCAGTGGTGGCTGTTTAAAGGGGCAAAAAATTTTTGGTTCCAACGGTTATTTTACCACCCCTTGTACTGAGCAACATGAAAGAGTCTTATTCAAGACTCAGTTTCCAGAATCAAGCCCTGCCCTCCAGGCACACTGGGGTGTCAGTCTGCATTTACCTGCAGTCAGACCTAGAAGCCAGCTCCCCAAAATTCTCTTACTCTCACACACACACAAACGAACACATTTCATTGCATTCCCAACACATACTTTGCCTAACTTTGCAACAACCCAAACCTCCACTGGGTTTCCAAAATTTGTTGTTTTCTCCAATCTATCACCATATCTACTGACAATCTTTCAGCACCCTCTTCGTCTACTCAAAGCAGGACTTAAAGTGAAATCTATCTGCTTCCAAGACACTTTTCCTTCTGCCTCCTCAGGGTTCTGACAACAAGCAGCTCATTGTTTGTTGTTATTACCTTGGCAGAGATGCTGCTGAGAGAGCTGCTGCTTTCAAAAATCTACTCAGTAGTGTGGTCTCCCAGGGCTGCACATTGTTGTATTTGCCAAGAATGAGTGCAAAAATAATCCAACATTTATCACAAAGAGAGAATTTTCTTTGTTGTTTAGGGGTTTTTTTTGGTGGTTTTTTTTCTTCTTTTGTTTGTTTGTTTTTTGGGGTTTTTTTGTTTGTTTTTCACTTGTTTGGGGTTTTGTTTGTTTTGTTGTTTTTTTCTTTTTCAGGAGTCCTCAGTGTTAACAGTCTGAAGTGGTTTGGAAACCTGAGAAGGTGAAGTCCTGAAGACCTTTTTCCTGCTCCATGGTAGAAAGGTGACATGCACACCTGTGACTTGTTGGCTACAAATGGAACTGCACACAAAATTGCCATGGGAGCTAGAAAATCATCTGACAGGTAGATGAGCCTCATGCCCAAGAGAATTGATGGTGTGGATGCAAAGTTGGTGCCCTCGAAAGTGGGAATTTGTATAGCCCAGCCATGTATCTGCCAGCTTTGCCAGTGTCACCTCTGATGTCACATAGGGCTTTCTTCTAGAAAGTAAGGAATTCAGTTTAATTCCCTTCTAAGCATGAAGAGGTTTTAAAACCTATCCCACCACTTAGAAATTGGTTCACCAGGGAAAGTCAGAGAAGTAGAAGAAATTATAGAAAATAATCTTTCTTGTGAGGGTGCTGAGGCCCTGGCACAGGTTGCCCAGAGCAGCTGTGGCTGCCCCATCCCTGGAAGTGTCCAAGGCCAGGTTGGATGGGGCTTTGAGCAACCTGGGATAGTGAAAGGTGTCCCTGCCCATGGCCTGGGTTGGAAGTGGATGGTCTTTAAGGTCCCTTCCAATCCACGCTACTCTATGATTTTATGATTCGTCATTTCACCCAGTGAATCACTTTGAAAGAAAAATAATTCATTGCCTCAAAAGCCATGTCACTCCAGGTTAATCAATTCTTTCCTAACATTTAGCTAGCTGTGTTTTCCACCAAGGCAATTGCTTTCCGCTGTCAAATCACGCCAGGGAAATTTTTGATCCAAAACAACAACAGAAAACTTGGATTTTCCTGTTGATTAGTACAGTTAATTATCTATCTGAATGCAAATATTTGACTTAGTGACTGGGCACAAACCCAGAATAAAGCCTTAACTTTCCAATATGCACTAGGAGAGAGCCCGTGTATGTGTGAAAAGGCTTTTTTTTGTATCTTTTATTTGTGCTTTAACACCTAGAAAAGCAGTGCTGCAAGGGGCCTATTTGCATAGCAAAGGCCACCGTGGTGAAGCTCACAGAAGTGGTTGGGATAATACTGTCCTTGCCACAAAAGACAGACAGACAAAACCTCTGGAATTCTATCTATGTAAACTGATCCAGGCTTGACCCTCCTTTACACAAACTCTCAATTTGGCAACATGAAAGAACTTAAAAATAGGCACAAATGACACAAGAGTTTCACTGCCAGGACAGTAGTACTGGGCAAAGAGGGTCTCAGCTTGAATGTGGCCCAAGCCCTGAGTGAATGGAGGTGGTTCTCTCACAACTGTCTACAATCTGTGCTTACATGTCTCTCTTCAGGCAGCTGAAGGATTTGCCAAGAGCTGGACATGCCCCCTCCGGGCTTTAGCAGGGACTTGGTCAGATTTCTCTACTTTGCTCCAGTCTGAGATTCAGCAGCTCTGTTGTGTTTGAATTTTCATCACCCTTCACTAAGGAAAAAGGTCCTGCTTTTAAAAGAATTTTCTGAAAACATTTTAGCCTTCCTGGAGTCTTCTTAGATGTTTTTCTTCTAAGTGGCCGTGACAAGGAGCAGGGTTCTCATGGTGCTAATCAGCCACCAGGTCTCAGTGGGAATCCCCACATTTAATTTACAAACACCCCCATGGTGCCCATAAGCTGCCCCACGCCAACCACACTCAGCATTTCTGAGGGCTGCCACGCCCTGGGGTTCAAGGGTCACTCAAACCCTGAAAAGCAAGGGAGTGGTCCAGGGTTTCTATACCCAGGCTTCTGATTTGGAGGGTGTGAGTAACTTCCCCCCTCTTGCTGCCACAGCTGGGCTCCCCTGAGCTGTGCCACGGGGCAGCTCGGACACTCCAGCCCCATCCCTGCTGCTTAAATCAAACCACCATGCCCTGGCAGTGGGTGCATTCATTACCTTACTCTGCATCCCATGTGGGATGGCAGATTCCACACCGTGTAGTCACCACACATCTGCTCAGCCCTGATTTAGAAAGCTTTCAAGCACAGCCTGCTCAGATGCCTTCTCGGTTGTCCTCTCCCACCGGCCAGCAGCAGAGCAGCAACTTTTTTCTGGGTTGGATCACAGCACCATCCCATTGCCTGAGCGTGCCCTGGTGGGCTCATGCTGCTGAATTCACCACCAAAGCACTGGGTGGCCCAAGTGTGGAGATTCTGGGGTTTTCCAAGGGCCTGCACAAGCCTTGCCTGAGCAAGAACTGTAGGGCTTCCAAGGAAGAGAGCAGGGCTGAGCAGCTGATCGTTAAAAGGGATGGGCAGGACAACAAGATTTCAGGGATCAGGTTTCCTCCAGACTGACCCCAAAGGACCTTGTTCACTCTGGTTTGGATTAAGTGGTATTAAGAATTGCCCAATGGCCTAATCAAGTAATGAGAAGTAGCTCCTATATCACCTACACAGCTCCCAAACAATACCTGGGACCCACTGACATCCACCATGTACATAAATCATAGAATCACAGAATCACAGAAGAGTTTGGGTTGGAAGGAACCTTAAAAACCATCTCATTCCACCCCCTCTGCCATGGGCAGGGACACCTTCCACGATCCCAGGTTGCTCAGAGCCCCATCCAACCTGGCCTTGGACACTTCCAGGGATGGAGCAGCCACAGCTTCTCTGGGCAACCTGTGCCAAGGCCTCACCACCCTCACAGGGAGGAATTTTTCCCTAATATCCCATCTAAACCTGCTCTCTGTCACTGTGAAGCCATTGCCCCTTGTGCTGTCACTGCAGGCCCTTATAAAAAAATCCCTCTCCATCTTCCTTGTAGGCTCTCTTTAGGTACCCCAACCTTACTTAAATAAAAAAGAAGGAGGAGGGGCATAAAGGGGTATCCATGAGAAAGATTTAAGCATTTCTGTCTGGGCTGTGGTTGTGATTCCTGTTCCATAACTCTCTGAGAAGAACAGTCCCATCTCCTGCTCTTTCCCCTAACACCTGGACTTTTATAAATTTATATTTCTGTGTGCAAGAAGTCCTGATTCATATGAAGGGAAGGACAGTATCTTTTCAAAAATGCCCATTAAAAATAAAATCTTACTCAAAAATCTATATTTAAAGAAGTTCTTTTCAAAACAGCTCTGACTCATTTGGAAAACACCCAGAGTTTTGGTTTGAAAGTGTTTGATAGAATTGAGTCAATCCTTTTATAATTGGATTTTTCTGCAGTAAATTCTGTACATATCTGAAATGAAGTTACTTTTTTATTTTTTGTGGACTCCAAGTTAAGTAAAGTATTTACTATTTGACTTCAGGTGGACTAAATCTCTTTTGTACTAAAGTGTCAGTTTAAAATAACTCCAAGTATCATGCCCACAAATGTGGGTATGCTTTAAAGTGTTCCCTTTCTCTGCTTACCCTTTTACAGGTATCTCTTGGGTTAAAACCCCTTTAATTCCTCTTCATTTTCTGAGAAGGCTGGACATTTGCATAGTTTTTTAATAGATGAAGGAAAAAAATCTCCTTTAGAAAATTCCACAGGACCAGGAAACTGCTTTATTCTTTTTAAAATTTTTTTACTGTATTCAGAGGCATATATATATAGAGAGAGAGATACTCTCTACATTTTGCCTATGGCTAATTTCAGGTAGTGAAAATATGATTGTTTTCTAAAACCTCTCCACATTTTCAGGCCAAGGTCATTCCCAAAGTTGATCCACCAAAACACAATGAGGAAATCAATTTTATATGAGAGATATGAGTGTCCCATTGCACAACACTGAGGAGATGGCTGTGCTAACTCTTCAATCCTCATATCCAGTGTCATGGGCCTGGAAACAAAAGCCAGTTATAGCACAAGTTTCTTTGGCTGGTGTTTAAAGCAACCACTATAAAACTGCAACTTGAAAAGCTTTTAAACCTTTCTCAGATAAAGTGGATATAAACTGACTCCTTTTTTTAAGTGCACCCCAGTTCACACCAGATGCAACAGGGCGAACAGCTGGTCCTGCAGTGTTGAAGTCTGGGCTGGAAACACTTCTTTATTCCTAGTCAAAATCATTAAGTTAAAAGAGAAAATTGAAATAATCCATTAACAAAGGCAACCAGCAAGATAAAAGCCAGAATGGACTAAAGGGTTCTGAATATGAGCGAGTTTAGATTAAAGGCCAATGAAATATGGAACCCAGCCACGTATAGATTTACCTGGCTCAGCTTGTGAAATGTCACTGTAACAGGCTGTTGCTGGAAAGATAAGCAGGGCTGTGGTCTGAAGAGGAGCCCTGAACAATGGCAACCTTGTTAGAAAAGTTTTCTATTGTACACATATATATTAGCTGCCACTGTCTTCCTTTATTAAGAAAATCTTGTCTTGGATTCTGAGATTGCAAAAGCCTTGTCAGTTTAATCTGTTCTATTTAGTCTGTATTTTAAACTACATTTTGAGCAAGAGAAATCTAAATATATCTTATTTTTTAACTGGAAAAAGTTTGTAAAAGGTCCCAGCTAATTCCTGCTGCTAGATACAATGAGGCTTAGAAAATGAATGCAGTGGGCATTTCCAGATGGTGAATCAGATTTTTAGTGATAGCCATCAGTGAAATCCCCATTGTACTTGAAAGGCTGCGTGGAAAGCACTGGGTGTTTGTGTCAGGGAGAAGAGATATTAGATCTCCTTATTCTTAACCAAACCACTGGAGAAGCACAAAGGGTGCACTTGGAGTCAGCCCCAAACAAAGGCAGAAAATCTCTTCTTACAACAACAAATTTGTATTCAGTCTTGCAGAAGGGTATCAAGTGAGCTGGGGACATCAGTGCGTCTGTTCCCCAAAAATGTGCATTTCTTTCCCACTTTTGTTGAGGAATTGCCTGCAGGAGGCCCAGGTATTCCCCATGCAGCATTTACCATGGCCCTGAAAACAAAGGATCATTTTGCACCATGATGAACCCAGTTGCTTGGCTTTCCATCTAAAGCAAATAGAAATAGGGAAGATGTTTATTACGACATCCCCCGTAAAGTGTTACAACAAAGAGGCTTTAGGTGACAGAGCCTTTATCAGGTACTGAAAAAATGTTTCATTACATCACCATTCATAGCTGGAAGCAGATGAATAATATTCAGGTGTGTAACCTTGATCAGCCTGGAACTTAGTGTTCATTTTAACAAGGCAAACCACTTGGGATAGTATAATTAACATCTGCAGCTATGTTACCTCTTCAGTAATGATCTCTATATACCAGTATATGGAAAACATTTTTATTAACATATATAAAATGCGTGACTCATACAATATCTCAACACAGTAGCAACGTATGGGCTGTCACTGCATGCTGCTGCACAACACTTTTTTAATAACAGTACTGGAATCAGGTTTATTTAAATCAAGACCATTTAAATCAGTGACTTTATTCAATAACCTAAATCCTGTTTATGTAAATTACTGGTTAGATTTTATTTTATTTTTTAACGTGGCCTTTGTGAAGCGTGCCAGTCTTGGTAAAAAAATCTATTCAGATCTCAATTTCCATATTTTCCAAGTGTGAAGACTTTAAATGTGAAATCTTCAGAATCTTGAAAGCTGGTTAATGACATTAAATAACATTTAAAGGTAGTGAGTACTCTACCGCTTTTGAAAATAGAATACTTTGAAACACCAAGAAAACAGCAAGAGCCTTGCAAAAATCTAGCAACAAATTAGCATTTTTGGCCTTTCTCAGTTAGGTATGAAAAATTATTTATTTATTTCTGTATTTATTTATTTATTACTTGACAACACAGTAGTCCCTGGACGTCACCATACAAAATCTTCTGCCTTTCCTTTGATGCTTCATGTAGTTCTCCAGTCCCGTGATTTACTAAGTCCTTTGAAGTACCAGGGGTTGGAAAACTTAAGCCCAACTCCAATCTCTACTTCCAGAGCTAATGTGCCATATTTCCTTTCTTAGCATGAAAAAAGTACTTGAAAGTACTTAGCAGGAAAAAAAAGAGCTTTTCAGGAGCAGCTCTTTTGTCACTCTGGCTGCTCTTACCAGCAAGTGGTTGCCTGGTCAGGGATAACATGACAGGAATAATCTGCAAAGAGGACACATCTTATTAAAGTTGTGGCCACCCACTTTGCTCCCTTACTCCATCTGGCTTCCCACACATCCTGCCTGCCAATCCTTTATTGTGCTAACAGGAATAAATAAGAAGCAAACATGAAATGGCAGACATAGAATTTCCCTCTCATCACAGGAGCCATAAAAATTGAATTTTTGGAGGTGGAACCAACAGAAGGTCCCCATTATTAAGTATGCAATTGGTTTTTACAGGGACCAAAATGGGAAGTTGAAATTCACCTTTCCCTTAAAAGACATAGATCTGTATTGAGCACTGATCACCATTTGTTTTTTTTCTCATGAGGTGGAAAAGCACATTTTTCCACAGCTTTTGGTTTCCCTGGTTACTTGAGCAAGTTACTTCTCAAAGTTTTTATGGTTTGTGGCATCGCATTACACAAACACGAGTTATTATTGATGCACCACGGCCTTGAGCCTCTGAGAACGATAAGTAGAAAGAAAATCCCCTTTTGATGTAGCAGTTGCTGAAAATTCCTCCTGAGGTCACTCATCTGAAGAACAGCTCTCTGTTCACAGCAAGGACAGACTTGTCAAGGGGTATTTTTAATGCCTGGGATCGTTTCTGTGTAAATATTAATTGGTGGGTCCTGCACAAGTGAGTGCAGCACTTTGTTTTCACATGCTAATATTGAGTAATCCAATGTGCCAGCACCAGTTGCAGAGACTTCCAGAGACTGGACACACTGGTTCCAGCATCATCTCCCCCCTCCACCTCACAGCAATATTGCTGACTTCCAATGATTTTCACAACGACACCATGAAAAGTAGAGCTTGTATCAGATATCCACATCTGGGTTTTCTCAAAGTAATTGCATGTAAATGGGCTGGAGGCAGAGTATTTAACCACAAAGCAGCACCCCACGTTTCAGAGGTGAGAGCAAACACTCAGCTTTGGTCCTTGAAACAATTATCAGGAGTAGTCTGTGTACCTCCAGCTGGAGATTGCAAAAGAGGGATTTAAGGAGTTTGCCCAGTTTCCTGTATAACAGCACGATGCATTTTTGTGCATAAATAGCCATGTAAAAAGGCTGAGAGAATTGGGATTGTTCAGGTTTTGGGGTGACCTCATTGTGGCCTTGCAGTGCCTGAAGGGAGCCCACAGGAAAGATGGAGAGAGCATCTTGACAAGGGACCGCAGTGACAGGACAAGGGGCAATGGCCTCACACTGACAGAGAGCAGGTTTAGAGGGGATATGAGGAAGAAATTGTTCCCTGTGAGGGTGGTGAGGCCCTGGCACAGGTTGCCCAGAGAAGCTGTGGCTGCCCCATCCCTGGAAATGTTCCAGGCCAGGTTGGACGGGGCTCAGAGCAACCTGGGATAGTGGAAGGTGTCCCTGCCCATGGCAGGGGGTTGGAAGTGGGTGGGTTTTAAGGTCCTGTCCCACCCAAACCCTTCTGTGATTCTAGAACTCTACAAGAACACCCTCACAGATCTCCAAGTCCTTCGGCCTGGGAAGTCTGCATGAACAGCCAGCCCAGCAAAAGTGACATTCCACTTTGGAAGGAGTGCAGAAAAGAAAAGCATTGTGCTAGCTATGTGCTGTCAGCTGTAAAACTCCACGGCTGAAGTACCAATTCTGAATTCCAGGGATATTGCAGATATTGGATAGACCCTGTCAGACTGACCTTGCACAAAGAGCCATCGAGGTTAGAGGCAGGGGACAAAGGACCTCCAAGATGAGGTGGAACCTCTTCCCTGTTTCTGGCCCTAAGGGCTGAGAGGTGAAGGACTGTGGCTGGGTTCAGAGCACACAGCCCCATGGCAACGGCAGCAAGAGGAGCTTTAATGAGAGAAGTATTAAGTGCCTTTGACACCTATTAGTGAAATGCTGATAAAAATAGTGTTAGGTCATGTGAAACTGCACAGAACAATGTTGTTTATACTCAGGCAGTTGAAGCAACCAACGAACTGTGTGGTTTCAGCTGCTTGGTTTGTTTCAAGTGTGATGACCCTTAAAATAGATGAAAATATGTTTGTTGATACTGGGCATTAGACATCCTTCCAAGCCACAAATGCATCCCCCTGTTTCTAACCTTCCCAAAGGGGCAGAACTAAGGTTACAGATTTAGGTGCCTGCCATTTTAGATGGCCGGTTTTGGAAATGATAAAAAACCCACAAGGTCACACAAGTGATTTTTGGTGGAGCTCAGATTAGGCTCAGGATGATTTGATATCTTACAGCGCCCCAGTTCAGCAACTGTTTCACTGGGATCATGATGTAAAAACCCAATTGTTGTGGGGTTTGTTTTTTTCTTTCTTTGCTTCGTTTGTTGGGGATTCTTTTGTCTGTTGTAATAATGTGGAGCTACCTTGCTTTCTATCAGGAGAGATTGCTTCTACTTAAAAATTGCTCATGAAAAAGAAACTGAAGAAGTCAAAGAGGATTTTCTCAAACAGATTTCACATTACACAAGATAAATTGGATAATAGTTTTATTCTGAACCTGAAATATCCTTCTAACCTGTTTTCCTGAGAGTGCAGCTTCACCAGAATGCTAAATCATGGTATATAAATGTGCATATCAGATCTGAATAATACATCCAGTTCAAAAGCAGAAATAAACATTTTCTTTCCTGAAGCACTTAATGCATTTTCCTAAATAAAAAACATCCTCTTAATATACTGTTAGCCTAACATGTTTGGGATTTGTTGTTTGTTTTGTTTTGGGTTTTTTTTTTAATTTTAGTTTGAAGGCTACTAATACATGCCTGACCTCAAAAGAATATTTTCTTTAATTAGAAAATGCTCCTAGCTAGAGATGTCAAACCCTAGTTTCAAATAAGGAATGCCTAGTTAAACAAGCCAAAGAGGAAAATCTCTTAATCCATAACTTTAATCATAACAGATATTTTACATAACCAAAAATATACTTAAATCAAGCTGCTGTCCAATTCAAGGAAAAGGGAATAATTTACTTGAAGTGAACCTATAAAGGATAGTCTGTCTGCTGTGTTTCAGCCCAAGGAGTCCTTACTCTGAAGAAAAGCAGCACATACTTACAGGCAAGAAAAAAAAACTTTAATGTATTCCAGTAAATCCCTAAATGAATTGATTAAAAAAAAAGGTGAACTGGGAATTATAGAGATACCAGACACACACGATTCAATGTCCTGTCATAGCCATCCTAAATTTTCTGACTAGTTTGGGCTGTCCAAGCTCAGTGTGGTTGATTTGCTGTTAAGAGATGCTACTCCTCAGCTGTAATGAGAACAAGAAACTTCAATTGAGAATCACCGGGTCAATGACAAAGGACATTCTGTGCTGTGAGGCTTTCACAGCCAAATGGGAGCTCTGGTTTAGGGGCAGAAACACGGCACGGGCAGAGTTTTGTGCTGCCTCATAAAACTTGAAATCTTTGGGCAAGATAAGACAATTCCTTCCTAGAATCCCACGAGAGAGTCTGAGACCTGGCTGTGAGGACAGGTCATGGTAGGTGACTTTGAAAAAACACTGCTATTATTAATGTGGGCTAATAAATAGTTTTGCTAGGAAAGGTGTAGGGTTACATGGAAACAGGGAACAGCTGAATAGTATTGAATCAACAAAGCCAGCCTTGTGACTCCGCCGGCCCTAATATTTGTGAACTTGCGTATCCTGGAGAAAACCTGGCGTGCTCTTCCCTTGCCTCGCCTGGATTTGGAACCCAGGCACCACCCCCATGCCTACCCCATCCACTTCCACCCCCTCAGCGCAAGGTTAGAGCGGCAAAAAATGTGTTTCACTGACAGGCAGGCCAAGGATCGTGTTCCTTTTCACCCTCGGACTGCACCGTGACCTCCGAGGGCTTATTTAGATCTGTCCTTGGCTGTTCTCAGCCTCAGGAGGAGTTTCTCTGGCCCCCTATGGACCTTCCACCCTGCTTTTCACATAAAAATTACAGCCTACAGCCTGTTCTACAAATAACTAAGAGACTGCAGACAAATAAATGGCAAATATCTGCTTGAGAAAAAACAGTGATCAAACCCCGTGTTTTTCCTTTAAGGTGCAACACGGAACTTTAGTAACACAACTAAGCAGAAGGAGTAGACACTTTAAATGTCTCTGTACGTGGGACGAGGCTTCAAATATGCTTTCCCTGACAAATTAATTCCGATTTATTAATTATGTCTATATCTTAATTGGCACCCATAGAAGTGACTATAATGGACTGTGTCCACACTTAGGCTTCTTTAAATTGTGTCATCCCTGGGACTTCCACGGTCCTTGGGGCTACACAGACCTGAGCCCCTCTCAGAGCTTTTCCTGGGGTCTTGTGGGAAGATCCTGCTATTCCTCCAGCTCCAGAGAGCAAAAGAGAGGGATTTAACCCGTGTCCTCCTCACAAAGCTCTGAGCTCTCTACATCAAGCAATAGCATTGCTGGGCTTCTACCTTTCCCCTCACCCTCCATGAGGAGCTCCACCGATAAAACACAGCCATGGTCACACGAGGGATTTAAATGCATGATCAGCACCTGGGTTAAAGAAAAATCTGTGTCCCTTCCCTGCCTGTTGCATTTTGTTGGACATGAGTCCCCCTCGGTTAAGACTCAGTATGTTACAAGTCTTCTGTGATGACTCTACATAAAAAATTACACCATGAATCAAAAGGATGGAAAACAAAAAACACCCAGTATGAATAGTCAGTCACTTTGATGCCCTTTCATCCTGGGGCATTGGAAAAGTAGTTCTTAGTGTTATTTCTCACAGGGGTACTAAAAGTCACTTTAGAACACAGGGAAAACACAATCAGTTTTCAGATAGACTTTCCAAAGCACATAGTGAATCTTGGCATCAGTGAAATGTCTCACCAGAGAAGTGAGCGTTCCTGAGGACATTATTTCACTTAAACTATCCAGAAAGCATTTCAGGGTTTACTTTCTTAAATATACATGGGAAGAAGGTTTCTTTGTTTGCAGTTTGGGGCAGGGGGGAAGACTGTGCTCTTTTTTTTTCCCCCTTTATATATCTAACATTTCTTTTACTGTAATTCAAAGACACAACATGTGAAAAAAGGCTCAGAGTTTATCAGTGAGACACTGTCATCCCCCACTCTTGCCAGATTTGTTTGGATTTACGAGTGAGGCATTGTCTAGCCAGGAAACTGCAGATACCAGTTCATTTAGTTTAAAAACTGATCCAGCAAAATCTTGGACTCGCATTGGAGTAGGAAGCAGCTGCACTGTGTCAAGATGTCACTGACCTTTGTTATTTGTTGGAGGTGTCCTGGCCAAGTCCCTGCTTTCACAGCAGTGCCTGGGGAATGGCACGTGGGAGCATCTCTCACATGCTTCAGGGCAACTTCCAGTGCCGCCACTTCCCCACAAGATGCACACAAAGAGGTGGAATTTCCCCGGAGTGTCTGAGAAGAGCAAGTGCATTCTGACCAATGCATGTGGTGGGGAAATCCTTCACAGAAGGGGCAACAGCGTCACAAAACACTGCAGCTGACTGTGAAATGTTCATAAAGGAGCCTCAAAAAAACTCAGAAAAACCCAAACCAACAAAACCAACCAACAAATAAAGCTTTATTTCAGCTCTTTGAAGGTGTGACCTTAGATAAATCATTGTTAACTTCAGATAGAAATAAAACAAATGCCATTAAACTGGGACAGCATGAGATTAGCATTCATTTAATCACATCGGTGTTGAGTTTGTTTCACCAGTTCAGTTTAAATCAGCATCACACAAACAAGGTCCAAAGTGATGTAAATTTACAGGTAGAAAAAGAAGTGTCCATTTCTCATAAAAAGCATATCATTGGGCCTCATCTGCACATAATCGTGCACCAGGTGAACTGAAAGGGTATTTTTAGATTAATTTATTTAGCTGTGGTATATTAATTTTCTTAGCTGTGGTATTGTATCCATAAATCTATGACCTGCATCTCATTTATTCTAACGTGGGTTTTTTGCACTATTTGGCAATAAAAAGCAGTCTTGAAACAGGAAACAAGCACAATTGAGGTCAGTGGGATACCTCACGTACTTACAGCACTTTCAGCACCTCTGAGAGCTGGATAAAAGTGCAAAGTGACACAGAGCAGAGCACCGCTGAGCTACACCCCATGTCCACACCCGTGGGCCTGGCCTGCTGGGGCTCAAAGGAGAAACAGAGGATGGCTACAGCTGAAAGGGGCAGAACCAGGAAATTGTGCCAGGCTAGAAATTGTTCTCTCTGTTCAATCCAGCTAAAAACAACTCCCGGAAATGGAGGAAGAGAGAAATGAGACAAAACACAACATACAGCATGTGACTCCTTCTACATTTAAAAGGCAGGCCAGAGAAGGAACGTGCTCATCTTTTCCACGATACCCCACATCTCAAGCATCTTTAGGTAGGCTTGAACACCTTTCTGTGGAGCTCAGAAGACAAGTGTCCCGTGGAGGAGTGGCTCAGCTGTCCTTGCACTCTCTGTAGCAAAACTTGATTTATATAGTCCCAACTTTGCAGATGGGCCGTGAGCACCTGGGATTCAATTTGTGTCCATACTGTTGTAAAATGTTAAGAGTAAAAGCACATTATTAGCAGGATCAGTTTGTGGTCATTCACTGGTAAAATGTCTTCAGCCAGGGCTACAAATGTACCTGCACTCTCATGCTCAGGGTAATGGGCAGACTGTCAAAAGGTTATATCTTTGAAATCAAAAAAACCCAGGCTTTTATGAGACAGAGTTTGAAAAGATTGCGCTAAACTCTGTGATCAAGCACCACACCAGGATATTTACATCTCCTCGGAGCAGACCGAAAAAGGAAACATAATTTTCACCAGTATTTCTGTCCGATCTATTTTTTCCCACCGCCTCCTGTGTACTGTAACAATGCATTTGGGAAAGTAGGTGTTCATCCCATACCTCCTGATCAAATTTTGTTTACTGCCTTCTTTCCCAGACTTCAGATGAGTAATGGAGATGCCTTCAGTGGCCATGAAAAGCCAAGCGGGGGTGGTAACGGGGGCACCAGGGAAAGGACACACAGGGCTGGCAGCCGTGCCCTCCAGGCCAGCAGCACATCCCAGGCCTTTACCTTTCATGGAGCTCAGTGCTCCATCTCCACCGTAGGAAGGAAATGGATCGGAGCTGGGACAGCCCAATCCCATCCAGGGCAGCAGCTGCTAAATCAGTTCTGAAGAGGAGCCACTCAAAGGCAGGGGGGAGGGAAAGAAGCACATCTTGGATCCTTGGGAAAAGGGAGTAGAGTGTGCCCTCTACGGCTCAGCCACCCCTGCCAGCCACAGGGGACAATTCAAGATTGCAAATTCAATACAGAGCCCAGCCCGCCTTCGCCACAAAGCTGCAGAATGGCAGAGGACAATTCCATCCACCCGCAGCGTGCTGGGATTTCATGGCCTTCATTAGTGCATTAAACAGGATGGCTGAACCCCTTCCTTGAACATCTCCCTCTTTGCAGTTCCTCTTTCACACCTAATCCCATTTCTACACAGGCTGCTGGATCAGCAGGTGAAATGCTCTTTGACTGAGCCCTTTGCTGGAAACATCAACATAATGTAAAAGCTGCTGTTCTGACTGATTGGGTGATTTTAGTCACATAAAACCAGCCTAATAATTTCAGAAAAAAAGTTCAAAACAACCCACAGTGGGGCCCTGACATGGTGCTTTGTAGCATCAGGAGCCACAGGGGAGGATCTTTAAAGACTGAAAAGTGATTGGAGATGTCTGAAAAGGAAATGCTCCTTTCTTCCTGTGATGGATGATCCCAGCAGCACTGAGCCATGACATTGCTAGAGATGGAAGGAATTATTTTGTACCAGATTAAGCAAATCGATGACTTATTCTTAAGGTGAGAAAAGCTCAAGAACTTTAAAGGGCTTTGCATTCACCTGTTAACAAAAGTAGTGCTGGTAATGTAAAGTAACTTGCTGTAGTGAGAACTAAGTCATGTTCTAAATGGGGCCAAAAATGTGGGGCCTGAATTAATAAATATTGGGGAACATTCTTCTGGATTGACAAGCAATTCAGGAAAGGCAATTCCAGCCGATCTAAAAAGCCATAATGTTTCAAAAGGTGAGTCCTGTATGTCCTGCATCAAAAATGCACAGAAAACTTTTGGTTTCTTGTAGTGATTAATCTCTGAAGCATTTCATTTAACAAGCTGGTTTGTTACAGTCAGACTTTATTAGGAATACACTAATACTTTAAATAACATTTTAGAATTTGTACTCTTCTTATGCAAAAAGACCTTCAGTAACTGAAGTGCATTTACTTCACGTACCATCAAACTCACAATTTGCAGAAGAGTCAGACTATGTGTTCACAGATGTTTTACTCTTCTTTAGCTTGTGTGAACTTTATACAGCTAGGAACCTAAATTAGCACTTTGTTTCTTGGTAAGCAAATTGATAGGAGTGACTCTACATCCCTGTACTGCCTAAAGCTGCAAGTGATTAATTCTCTAATTCATTGCCTGGTAAAACAGGGGTTGTGACAGCTCCCAAAATGCATCTGTGTCTATTTTAGGAGTAACAAGAGCGTATATGAAAAATGTATGGAGATGTAGAAGCATGGATAAGGAGCAGCAGCCACTGACTGGACCATCAGCCACAACCCAGGACATGTCAAGACTCTTACATTTGAGAATGTGGGTGAGGGAAAATGACTGTGCTGGTGTCGAGTGGTGCCCAGAGCTGGGGGCTGAGGCAGCTTCCGTAAGCTCATCTCCTGTTTATCCCACTCCTTGTTTATTTTGGGAGCCTGCATGGCTTTTGGCTGTAAGAGGGGATGTTAAAAAGGAGCTGCCAGGCTCGGTGAGGTTTTCCCAGCTGGCCCATGAGGAGGACAAGCAGGATAACAAAGGGAAAGGGGAGAGCTGTAGGGATCTGCACCTCCTGGTTCACTGGGCACACCTTGGGCAGAGGGGCTGCAGGGCAGGACAAGTCACACTCACTGCCTTGAGGGCTCAGCTGAAGGCAGAAGATGGTGCTCTTCTTCTCCGGGCCATTGCAGCACCAGCAAAGAGTGATTCCTGCTTTTTGAGCTTGGAAAGATGAGATGAAGCAGTGACTCAACCAGCCTGGGCACTCCAAACGATGCCATCAGCACAAGGTGAGTCACGAACAGGTGATGTCTGACAGCTGCCTGCACCACAAACACCCAAAGACTGCAAATCAAGGAATGAATCTTTGCCCCATTTGAAGGAACTGCTTGTATCTTTTTTTCCTGTTTTCCTACAGGTTGGACTATCCCCTGTTACCGTTCTCTCTGACGTTTTTGAAGTTCTAAGCATATGTCTGAGCACACACAGACGAGCTCTTATGAAAAAGGCATCTGTCACTATTTCCTAAACCTATAAGCTATGCAATCCCTGCTTTCAAAATTGCCAGGCATCTGGCAGGGAAAAGATCTGGCAAAGGCCACGCTGTACTCTACAGGAGGAAGTGAAATCACCTAAATACTACAGGATCCAAAAGCAAGTAAATTGAGAGAGGTCACATCAGCCATGTCGTGTTCGATGCGTAGAGACCCAGGAGTCTAAATTTGCCTCAAGCACTCTTGGGTAAACAAGTTTGGGTTTGATGTTAAAACTGTTCAATTAGTTCAATCAATCATTTTGCTGAATATGCTCCTGTCAAAGGTTTAGCATTAAATGGAAAAACGTCTTCTCTAGAGATTTGTGTTTTACAGTTCTGTCTTCGTGCCCTGTTACTTTCATTATTGGCGTGATTATACTCGTTCGATGTCTTAGCTAAGGGACAGATCTCCCCGATTTTCCATTTAATTCACTGACTTTCAGGCAGTTGCAATTGTGACTGTTACTTGCTCAAATTCATGATTAGAATATCCCAGCTCTGTGATACATTTGTTTGATTTTCAATTATTTTCTAGATTAAGACGTAATTGAAAAAATAATAGTTACTTTCAGAGATGTTTTTCACCATTTTGAATTGTCTTAGACTTCTAGGGAAAGATCAGCAGAACAAGAGAGGCTGGGAATTACACTTAGTTTAAAGCTTTTGCTCCTCCCAAGAAGAGTCTCAAGTACCTACAGAGCTGCTCTGAGCTACCACCACCCCTCAGCATTGCTGAGCCTTGTCACCAGTGGAGCTCAGAGCAGCTTTTTTGAAAACTTCCAGGGAACTTCAGCACAAATCCTGTTCATTTTGCCAGAACAAATGAAGTGTAGAATACATTAATTAGGCTTGTTTCACCCTCTTAACAAGATTATGGGAAGGGAAAAGTTCATTTGAGAGGCAAACAGGACTACAAGACACAAAAAGTCCATTTTTTGTAAGGGGGGGGAGGTTTTCTTAACACAAGTGTGGCTGTAACTGTGTTTGAGACCTTTGTCTGAATTAATCATCCTTTTGAATCATTCCAGATAACAAAGCTACAAACTAAGAACCGTTTTTGTACCAGATAAAGCTGTGCCACCTTTCTCAGTTCTGTGAGCCAATCCACTCCCAAACCTGAGGCCAAGTACCGAAGCTGAATATGAAACTGGGAAATACTCAGGAGGACCTGCAAGACTGTAGGCAAAGAATGGAAGAGCACTTGGGAAGGCATGAAGAAAATCTGGGGAAATCCTGAGGGTCTAAATTATTTTAGTGGATAGAGACAGGCCCCTCCTGAAAGTGGCAATTCTCCTTAGGCTGCTGAACACAAGAGATCTCTTGGGGGGAAGATGAGTTCGAGGAGCTGGAGGTCTGAAATGTCAAATCACACCGAGGAAAACAAAAGGAAACGCCACAGTTATCAAACCAAGCACAGACATCTCCTCTCAGGCCACAACACTGACACTTCACTGTAACAAAACACTTATCCTGTGAGTAAGGATTAGAGCTGCACAGGCCCTGTCCAGAGAACTCGTTGCTACAGATTGTTCAAAATTAATTGATTTTCTTTAAATGATTTGTTTTGCTCCATGCACCTACATTTTGTTAGCAAAGGTTAGGTTGCACCAAGTAAACACAACTAAATGTGATAACTTGGGGAAAGGTTTTCACTGGAACTGTGATTTAAAGAACTTCTTTTCCTTTGCTAAGAATGCAAAATGTTTTGGTTTAAAATACTGTTACTGACACCACACAGGACTTGTGAGGCCTTGCTGGATATCTTCATTGTTCCATGTGCCTATATCCTCATATGAGAATGGGGATGCCTGGCTGAGCTGTGTGGTCCATCAAATGTGCACATAACCCCACAATCTGTTCCTCTACACAGCCACAGCCTGGGGACTGAAGTCCTTCCTCCTCCCCTTAAAATAAAAAATGAGGGGCAACAAAGATTTCAAATCACAAAAATTATGGGTTTTGTTTAACGGTTCCAACAAACCTGTAACACAATGCAACTGCTTCAATAAGGAAAAGTTGTTTCTTTCCATCTAGCCCAAAGCCTGATTTCTGATCTGCTCCTTGGTGTGTCAAGGTTGCGTGTCCCTTTTCCTGTCCTGGTTTAACCCCATCCAGCAGCTGCTCACTCACCACAGGAATCAGGGAGAGGATCAGAAAGGTAAAAGTGAGAAAATTCATGGGTTGAGATAAAGACAGTTCAACAGGGAAAGCAAAAGCTGTGTGCACAAATAAAGCAAAACAAGGAATTCTTTCACCACTCCCCATGGGCAGGCAGGTGTTCAGCCACCTCCAGGAGGGCAGAGCTCCATCACACATTTGGGAGGACAAAATGTCATCACCCCAAACATTTCCCCCTTCCTCCTTCTTCCCTCCCTTTCATTCACTGAGCATGATGTCAGATGGTCTGGAATGTCCTTTGGTCAGTTGGGGTCACCTGTCCTGGCTGTGTCTCCTCCCAGCTCCCCATGCACCCCCAACTTCCTTCACCAGCCTGGCAGTAGGAAAAGCAGGAAAGGTCTTGGCTCTGTGCAATGCTCAGCAATGACAACATCTCTGTGTTATCAACCCTGTGTACAGCACAAATCCAAACCACAGCCCCATTCCAGCCACTGAGGATAAAATTAACCCTACCCCAGCCAAAACCAGCTTTCCAAAATCACAGAATAAAACACCAAGTTTATTAGAGGGATGAAACACCTCTCCTGTAAGGAAAGGCTGAGGGATTTGGGGTTGTTCAGCCTGGACAAGCGAAGGCTTTGGGGCGACCTCATTGTGGCCTCCCAGGACCTGAAGGGAGCCCACAGGAAAGATGGAGAGAGACTCTTGACACGGGCCTGCAGTGACAGGACAAGGGGCAATGGCTTCACACTGACAGAGAACAAGTTTGGATTGGATATGAAGAAGAAATTGTTCCACTATCCCAGGTTGCTCAGAGCCCCGTCCAACCTGGCCTGGAACACTTCCAGGGATGGGGCAGCCACAGCTTCTCTGGGCAACCTGTGCCAGGGCCTCACCACCCTCACAGGGAACAATTTCTTCCTCATATCCCATCTAAACCTGCTCTCTGTCAGTGTGAGGCCATTCCCCCTTTATCCTGTCACTACAGTTCCTGATGAAAAGTCCCTCTCCAGCTTCCTTGGAGTCCCCTTCAGATACCAGAAGGCTGCTATGAGGTCTCCACATAATGACCTTGCTACCCAAGTGTGGGCAGCACTCAACACCTGCAAGACATCAATGTAAGACTGATTTGTAAAGAAGCTTGGAAATCTCCATATTCTCTACATTTCTCCGGGGGGGGGGGGGGGGGGGGAAAAGAAAGAGGGGGACCGATGTCGCCAGAGCACGAAAA
>VZRV01009822.1:33482-48852 GCA_013398115.1 Falcunculus frontatus
GAAGAAAAGGGGATCCTGTTCTCCAAGAAGCTCTAAACACAGATAATTAATCTTTAGAGAAATCCATAGCATTTATATAGGGGAAAAAATAAAAATCACATCATTCATATGATCAGTGTGTCCTTCTTCTTGCCTTCTCCCACTCCTGCTTTCTCCTGTTGTATGTCCAAGCAATACTTACTCTTCATAAATAGCAGTCTGCTACTGCTCTTAGCAGACCACAACACTTCTGAAGAACTCCAAGACACCTAAATAATTACATCTTCTTTGGGTAAGATGCAACCCAAAATGCAACTTTTTCAAGTTTGTAGTCACCATCCTTTTCATTCAAGATGAAGTTACTCATTACAACTCCTTGTAGATTACACCTGTGATACACAGTACCTAGGAGCCCTGGGTGAGAGAAAAAAACACACAGACATTGAACTAGGACACAAGAGGATTAGAAACCGAGCCCCTGTGCCTGTACAGAAAACTGAAACCCCTCAGCACGCTGCTGATGGTGTTTGCCATCATTAAGTCACAACCAAGATGGCTCTTTGGATTCCTGAGATTGGAACCTGGCAAAAACACAGCTGAGGTGTAACCTCCCCTGCCTGTCCCCCAAGCAAACCTCAAAAATGAACCATGTCCAGCAATGTGTAGAGAAACGCAGCGTTTTGAGGGTGGCAATCTCTGAAGAGGGCTGGTAATTGTGTCCCATTGCCAGTGGCAGACGTCACACGGGCATTTGTGCAGCCCTGGGCTCTTGGTTCTGAGCCAAACAACTGCTGGGAAAAGCCAGATAACAACCATGGCCTGCTGGAGGCTGAGGTGGGGTCTGGTACGAGTGCCTGGCAGCCCGGACGTATTAAACGGGAAAAGAAGCCATCACTAAGCTCCAAAGTGAGAAAACAATTCCCATAAGGCCTAATAAAAGATGAAGAAATTAAAGGTCTACCAGAACAAATGAATTAGATAATGAAACTCTGGAACTAGATCAAAACTGGGAGGGGGAGGAGGGAGCAAAGAGGGGAATTGAGATCAAATAACAGCTGTGGGATGCAAGTCAGACTGAATATCCTCAAGTCAGGCCCAGAATGAGGCAGCATCTGGCAGAAGGAGGAAGGAGAGCGGTGGGAAACCAAAAGAAAAGGAATGCAGAGTTTGGGAAAGCTGGCTGCATGACGTTGCATAGCAGAGTACCCTGCACAGACAGAGTCAGGCTCCAGTGTACCCAGCCCATTTGGGAAGCAGAAATCCAGCCCTTCCACCAGAGGAGGAAGACAAAGAAGAGAAAGGCAAGGAACTAATGAGATGTGAATCAACACAGCCCCGGGAAACAAGGCTGTTAATATTCTGTGAGATAATATTTATGCCCAGAAGGATCAAAGTTTTATAGTGAATTACAACAAACATGGCACACTGTAAATAGGGACTGATTTGCCTCACAGTATCATATTTGTTGTTGCAGAGTCTTTAAGCCTGATTCCTTTTCCATTAGCCAGTTTTGGGTAATTTCCATTACCCGTTTTTCCATTACCATTTCTCAGTTTTGTGGGAAAGCATCCAGGATCTGTCTCACCCAGAAGGTGTATTCCTGACAACGGGAAGGGTCACAGGCCACATGTCCAAGAATTGTTTTCCAAAGAGAGATGTGGTCCCAGTTTTTAAAGATACTCAGGTACCTCTTCAGGTGCATCACAGAACATCTTTCACAGGCTAGGCTTTCTAAATACTATGAATATTTTAGGGAAATTAAGGCTGGGAATGGTTAAAAATTTTTAACCAGGACTTTGGATAATGAACTGCCTAAATTCCATTTAAAATTCTAATCCAAGGGTTTACTGAGATGCCAATATGTTCTTTCTAACACTGGTAGGATAGATTGAACTTTTACACTTCTGCAAGGAGTTATCGGTGTGTCCAGGATGAGCCAGAATAATCTTTAAACAGGATTTCCTAAGGCAATGAAGCTAACACAGTCACAGCATAACAGCTGGCACCATCCTTTCCCATTCTCTCCGATTTCTCTCTGACTATTTTTGTCCAAAATCATCAGAAGAATATAAGAAGATATCAGGAGAAGGATAGGCATCCTGTCTTATCACAGCAGAAATGAGATGATTGGCCTGAGATCACAAATGAGAAACTGTTGTAGTGAAAATTTTAAAAAAGTAAAATTCAGGGTTTGTAGCAAATACCAATTTATTTTATTTTGCTCCATTGATCCCAGTAATATTTATCTGAAGTATCATATTGTTTCTATTCCTTGTTTCAAATCAAGTTATTTGTTTGAATCAAAAAAGCATTCCACTCAGAAATGAAGGTGGAATATGATTTTATGTTTAGTGCTAGAATTTTGTTCTTCCACAGACTGAAAATTGAAAGTTCCAGCTAAAGGGATCAAAAGAAATGAGAAAAATGAAGCAGCTGGTGAAAGAGGACAAAGTCTCTGCCTCAAGGGGTAAAGGCTGTGGCCCTCAGGGGACAAAACAAGCATTTAAATGAGTATTTAAAGCTGCAGAGCACTGAGCACTAAAGCACTTTACTTTCAAAGCTATCATATCAAACAAACCACATCTGTCATGTTACACATTAAGATGTTTTGCAAAATTAACAATTGGGCTATGGGCACGGGAGGCACTGATTAATCATTTGTATCTGTGCTTTACTTGTCCTTTGTTATCAGCCTGTACAAATGCTGAAGGCCAATAACTTCCATCACAGGATGGAAAAAAAAAAAAGAGATAGAATTAATATAAAAATGGATGTAGGGAAGGGCATGTTGTGTACACTGAGCAAATGGGATCTCAGCAGTGAGGTCTGGGTTCCCACAATTTTCCCACACATTCATCCTCATTTCAGCATCAGACTGTTGCAATTTCCTCTTACATTTGACACATTGCAGCCTGGATATACGAGCTAGAATCCCACTTACATCTCTTACATATGGAAAGAGAACATTCCAAATGTCAGGGGATAAATATATATAGATGCACACTAATTGTTCTTTTTATGGTAGCAGCTCATGTCTCTCACCATCACCTTTCTGTGGCATGAGACACAGTGTGTATCTTCATCGATTTAGTGCTGGAGACAAGACTTGTGCAATCTTCACTCCTTCATCTGCTACTGTCTCCTTGCAGGGTCTTTAGTCACATATTCCCCTTGGTGCCTCAGTTTGTCCATCCAAAGAAATCAGTGGGACAAGAAAATGGGCGACAGACACAACAGAGTCATTTCAGAGGTTAAGGAGAGAAGTTTTACTCATGAGCTGGGGTGGTCCAGCATTAAATAGAAAGTTCTGCGACAGAAAATCTTGCTCACGGAACAGGGGTGTAAAAGAGGTGCAGTAAATAAATATGTGTGGTGGAAGACCTGATTAGGAAGGCTACTTGGTCAATAAATATATGTGTGGTGGAAAACTTGATAAGGAAGGACACTTGGCAGGTTACCAAGGGACTTGGCTAATGTGTCCTCCCTCATCAAGAAGAAACTCTGCTACCACACCAAAGTACTTAAGCACTGTCCTGAACACAGAATTGGGTTCTCTCAGGTTCTCTGTTAGGCTTATTTCCTTTTCCTTCAAGTGGAAATTTGCCTTCCTTCCACTGTTAGCGCTTCCTGAGCGCTGTGAGCTTGAGTCAGAGCAAAAACTGTTGCAAAGAGCACAGTCTTTCCAGCAGAAAAACACCAGCACATTTTGTGCAACCACATATCCCAAAGGGCATATTAAATTTGCTGTTAAAGCTCTGAAAAATCTGTCCTTGACTGAAAGAAGAGAATCACCTTTGCCATGCCAAAATTGCAGGAGAGCTACAGTGATAAATATTCCCTTTTTTTTGTTTTGTTTAGGGAGTCCCTCTAATTGAATGAATATATAATTTCTCTCCCTCCTTTGACCACCTTTGCTTCAGCTTCGAGTCCTAGTGAAGACTTAAAGTTTAACAACATCACAAAAAAAGGGAGAGAAAGTCTGGAGTAGGAGGAGAAGAAGAAAAGGCAGGTGTGGCTTGACAAGTGATGAGGAAAGAGGCTTTCAGGACACAGAGACTCGGGACAGCTAAGCTGACACCATATCCCTGAGAAACAGAGGGAAATGCCACGCCAGGCAGGAAACAGCATTGCTGAGCCACTGGAGCACACAGGAGCGAGCAGCAGGCACGCTGGCATTTCAGAACAGGCAGGCTGAAGTCATGAGAATGTGAAACACCATCTGAGAGCAGGCATTCTACACCAAATGCAAGGAAATCTCCATGGAATCAGCTCGGAGGCATGTCAGGAGCATGACCAGCAGTGCTGGCTGGAGTTCAAAAGGCTCAGCCTCGCATCACTAAAAGCCTCCAAGTGTTGTCTCACAAGTTAGTGTTCATTATAATTCCATGACTCCCACCCACCCCTTTAATCCCGAAGAGGTGGCCTCCCATAGCACCTACCAGGGTCACAAGAGCTCTGCATCCATGATACCCTTTGAAGAGTGACCTTGACAGGTAAAACCAAAGGCTGCTTGCTGAAGGTGGTGCTACAGATCAGTGCCTACAGGTCCACGGAGTGACTCTTTAACTACCAGCTCGGAGTTCTGTCACTGCTGTACAGGAAGGAGAGCTGTTATTTCTTTCTTGTTACCTCAATGTTATCACTGGAGAGCCTTCACAAACCGGTTGAAGCGAGTTAACTGAACGAGAAAAGTGGGCCCAGGCAGCATCAGGACCAGAGCAAATCACTGAGTGCTTTACAGCCCCCATTTGCAAAGAAGGCTGATTAAAACACTAGCTAAAAGAGAGGCAAAACAAGCTTCTGGGGACAGGTCAACAGCAAACAAGGCTCTCTGAGCAGGTGGCATGGTATCTGATAAGACAAGGGGAAAAGTAAGTGAATATGTAAGGCTAGATCTCCATAATCCATCCTAACAGTGCTAGAATACCCTTCCCAAGGCCTGGATCCCCATTCCTTCATAACAGCACATTCCTGCACCACTAACACTTTTAGAATATGCTTCACAGCACAGCATCTTTCTCCTAAAATGCTGGGCACTAATATAAAAACGCCTCATCACAAATTCAGCTTCTCCTGAATAAGCAGTAACTTGCCATAGGAGAGCCCCACAATTTCATAGAAATGCTTGAGACAAGAGCTGGCTGAAAATTCAAAGCAACTCTTTCTCATGAGAAATAGCTAAATAAACCTTCAAATACTCTTTATTCTCAGACAAAATGAGAGATTTTTTTTTTCCTCTCAAACTCCTGCCTCTCCACAAAGGAAAGAGGTGTATGGATACATATCTCACAGCAACATGAAGGGAAACTACAACCTTCTGGCTCTTCCCTCAGCACTGGTTATGCCTGGAGACTGGAATGCTGCCAAACAAACATGGATTTGGTATTAAAATCCTGCTTTCAGAGTCGGAATAGATAGAATCTGAGCAGAAAAATATGGACAGAGCAAGGTGTGAGATAAATTCCACATTGGTTTATACCCTATCCAGTGGGTCCTTGCAGTGTTAATAAAGAGAACCAGCCTTTGGGCTCACACATCAAGGGGTTTCTTTCTGAGACAATGAATCCTTTCTCACCAGGCTTTGCAGTTACCTGGCAGGAGACGATAGAACATCCTTTATGGGGACAAAGGGAGGAAACAGCCCAGCACTGCTTCACATGGAGCATGGGTTTGGTGAAGGACACACTTCAGTAATCACAGAATCACATCACACAGCCATTTCTGGCACAGCTGGGCGTAGCTGAGTCTGGGTTTGTGGATAAAAGAGGGCAGGACATGATGTCTGAAATCTGCAGTAGCTGTAGGAAACTTTAAAAAATGAGAGAGTGGAAATGAGCACTGAATTCACCTCCAGCAAAAGCAACCACTGGTGGATTCCAGGAATGTCTATTTAACTGACTTTTGCCCCTGGAGCTGCAAAAAGCTTTCAGAGCATGAAGCCATAACCAGAGACTAAAAAAAAAAGACATCTTCCACTCAACACTAATGCTCAAAGCTTTACCTAGGCTTAATATAAGGTCGGATTTTCAAAAATGCTTTTGGACAAACAAGTCCTGCTAACTCATTGGGAGATTATGACAGGTACCACATTCATTTCCTGGGATGTCCAACCCTCATCACTCAGCCAAAGCTGCTCTGGGGTAAGACCCTGAGCATTCCCCCCTTCCTGGTGCTTCCTGTCTCAGAGAAGAATCTTTTCTTGGGTACATTGTTCTTCATTCCTGCGAATCAAAAGGATTTTAAAAATCACTCTGAAGAAAAAACAAACAAACAAAAAGCCCCCCAAACAAACAAACAAACAAACCCCCCCCCCCCCCCAAAAAAAAAAAACCAACCCAAAAAAGAGTGAGTAAAACTGGATTTGAATATGGAAAAGATTAGATGAATTACATACAGAGCCTGAAGTAGTTACCCTACAAATTGTTGCTTCATGACCTGTCATTACTGCTGACGTTTTGCTTCTTACAGAAAGCGCATCGAAAAAGTGAAGAGGTGTCAGTAGAAAAGTTCAGCAATGATTCTAAAGACAAATATAACCACATGGTCAGATTCAGGCACAACTGGAGATGTTTCCTATTTGTTGGAGATGGGCTGGGGTACCAGGACTCTGGTAAATATTTCCAGAGGGACAAAACTCAATAATTGAAATGAAATATCGAGGAAACCAGGGACCACTGTGTATAGATCCAAACCTTTTCCAGGCACCTCTTACAAGGAGGAGCAGCCATCCATGTCGACAGAGTGCAGGGACGTGGGAGGACTGGGATCAACCCCCAAGCAGGAAGATTGTCAATATTTTGAGAAGCCAACACAGAATCTGTCCTTTCTCTGCTCAAGGCACTGTGTGCCCTAAGCCTGTTAGTGCACAGGCACTAAAGTCACTGCACAGTCTTTTGGGACAAGGAGGAATAAAAATACTACAGCACTGCAGGAGATTGCTGGCTGCATAGTGGACAGCCTTCTGTAAACACCCTGAGAGACAGGTTCTTCCCTGCAGGATTGCATACATGGGATTTAGTCACTTTGGGTCATTTTTGATACTTTGTGTCATTCAAACATGCACTGGTTGCTTTGAAATCAAGGAAAGAGCTTTCTCAGCTGTCACACTGCTCAGCCACAAGCTCCAGGCTCACTGCTGAGCACGGCTTCAGAGCACAAGTTACAAAGAAAGTCGGAGCAGGTGTCTGAAGATTCATCCCTTTCCTGCCTTAATGACACCAATTCTCTCACCCCCCACAATGACATCAGAGTTACCCAATTGCCATTTTTCTCTGTATAAAAATATTTTCCTTTTCCTCAGCCTTGTTGGAGGCTGCCATTTGCATGATTCACCTATTCTCACCTCATCCTAGCTCCAGCAGTACTGTTTTTCCTGAGACTGGGAGTGGAGAGGGATCTATCTGTGCATAACTATCAGCAGCCAGAGTCTGTCAGCTAGAAAAGAGCTGCAAAACCCAAAATGTCCTGTTCTTCTCCAGCAGAAGGGGGAAAAACAGAAAAACCATCTATTTATGGCTTCCAACTCAAAGGTCAATGAAAATAATCCCATTTGCTTTCATGGATTTTGGAGGAGATCCACAGATCTTTATTTTTAGATATGAAAGGATCTATTGCTGGCTGCTTAAAATACACCATGACTGACTCCTCATCCACAGGACAGTGCTCCTCCCTTGCCTTTATTGTTCTTTGACAATCAAAGGTCCTTTTAAAGTTTTTTTTCGGCACACTCTTGTTTTCCCCACCACACACTAAATACTTTATTTAGAGAGCTTTCCCGGAACAACATTTCTTCCCCTTCTCTGAGGAAAAAGGCTTCAGTCTCCCTTCTGAGAGCCCTCCCTCGTGTGGCTGAGCAGCTGAGCCTTTACCCTCTCCTCTGGCCACATTTCTGAGTGTCAGACTGTCACAGAATCATGGAATCTTGAAGGCTGGAAAAGACCTCCAAGATCAAGTCCAGCCTTAATCACAGCCGTGCTCAGCAGCTGTAATGCACTCTGCAAACCACAATGTCTAAAAAGAAATTGCTGTCTTGCTCAGATTGCTGTCACTGACAGGAATCTCCTTGGATTTTTGGGCTGGATCAAACCCCCCAGGTCAATAGCACTCCTAACAAATGAGGGCCTGTTTTCTTTTCATTAACGGTTCCAGGAATTTGTTTTGTACTGCAAACAACACAGACAACAAACTTTACCCAAAAATCTCTTCCCATATACAAGAATGTACTTTTCCATTCCAGTGTAAATAAGGTGCTGCTGTGGGAAGTCACCCGAGGCTTTAAATCTAATCCATATTCTGCCCACTGTGGCTATCTAGCCAAATGGAAATTAGACACCCTGGGACATGAGTCCCCAGGGTATCTCAGTAACAACTGAAAGGATTTAAAGATTTGTCATAATTACGGTGGACAATAAATATCTGAGCAGAGTGGCAGATTTCTGTGGGATAGGGAGCAACCCCACTGCGAGCTGCCCATGACTCTGTGCCCCATTCTTCCCCTTTTCAGTCTGAGCTCTTATGTGCACCAACAATTTTTATGAATTAAATATCCTGTTTCAATTAAAACTGCACCAAAAGTGAAAGCACAGCTTATGCTAAAGTAATTTTTTCCATTCTGGTGAAAACAGATAAACTAAATATTAAAAAAATATTTAATACAAAAAATATTACACAGTATACCAGGATCTTATGGCTGGAATAAAAATATCTTCAAGCATCCTTCCAACTGAATTGTGCTGTTTATGTTGTTAGCAGAGACAAGGGTTTAGTTTCTGTGCTACTCAGGCTCTGTAGATCAGCCTCATTTTCAACAGTGGCTATCATTCTTAAGGAAATCTTTCTTTCTTGTACTGCCAAGCTGAAGTCAAACCAGCCTTCCAGCACTCCAGTATGTAAAAATGTGTATTTATTCTCCCGTACGCTTTCTGCCGGACTGCATTCCTACAGCCTGAGAAAACAGTGCACAAGCTAAATCAAAGATAACCCACAAATATTTCCATAATGAACTCTAAAAAATCTTTTACACTGGGGATTGGACTGAAGAATTCCCTTGCAATAAGAGTATCAGTTCCTTTTTTTATTAAAGAAGTTCTGAGTTCTATCCAGTATTTCCTTGAGTTTTGAGTTGTGTTTTACTCCTGATGAAAGGATCAGAGATGCAATTATGAGTGAGCAATTCTTGACAGCTTTCAGGGATCTCAGCTACAAGTCAAGGGGGATTAATGAGTCTGCTCTGAAAGGTGATAGGACAGCTGGATGTTACACAGGGAAGAAAAAGGGATCTCTTCTGATTACATGAGGACATCTGGTCAGCTTCCTGTGGGAAATTATTCTAATTTTAATACCAATAAAAGCAATCCAATATATCTAGAAGGCAGACCTTTTAAAGAGCCAGACACTGAGTGTTGAAGGCTGGGGGTCATCTCAAAAGGACATCAGTAGCAGAAGTCACTGCCAATGCCAGGGAGCAAGACAAGATCCCAGCAACCTCCTGCCTGCAGATTTGACTTTTTAATGATGTCCAGATCTATCTAATTTTATGTGTACTGCACTTAAAACACTGAGAGGCTGCCAAGGTCCCACTACTGGTGGATATTTGAGGAGAAAACAGCAACTCCATAGGGACTGATACTGCAACATTTCCTTTCAATAGGATGGTGTTGATGGTGCTGCTTCTTTACAACACAGATGGCCTTGGCTTCCTCCTTCCTGCTCCCACTGGGAAGTCCTCAGCGGGACTTGGAACTTCATCCATAAATAGATTACACTGTAATTATATTATTTATATTTACACCAGAGCCCCTTAGAATGAAGGGAACATAAGAGAAGATTGGCTGTAATTGCCTGCTCTTTGCTTTGTTAATTATTATTGAGTGGCTTAAGTCCAGAAAAAGAGAAGTCATGTGAAATCAAGAGAAAAAAAGGCAACAAGAAAGCTAGTCAGGAGGAAGAGATGTTCTTTCTAGCACACGGACACGACAACAAGGGACAATATGAACTGGAGCCATCTCAGACTGCCTGTGGGTGCCCTGCCAGTGCTCAGAGCAAAAATAGGATTCATAACACCAACATCTGACTTTCAAGACTCAAGGCTGCAGAGGCTTCTGCTGGCAGCTGCAAAAAAGAATCAGAAATAAAAATAAATATTAGCTAAAGCAGAGGGAAAAACAAAGGAGAGTCTCAAGGACATTGAAATACTCCTGATGTCTGAGAGAAAAACTGCTTATTTTGAAGAGAAACATTCTGGATTGTTGCAGAGCTGCAGAATTATCATCACTTATCATCACCAGAGGTACCCAGACAGAAGAGAGAGGGGATCCCTGCTTCAAAAATAAAAGCATGGGCACATGCAGGTGAACAGATGGGAAAGGGTTGTCAGGGCCTGCTACATCTGCAGACATCCTGTGCCTGCTGCCAGGATCAATCCAGCTAAATAATCCTTTCAAAAGAAATAAAACCAACCAAACCAAACCAACCCAACCCAACCCAACCCAAACCAAACCAGAACACACCCCCCCACACACACACAAACAAACAAACATAAACCAAACAAACAAGCTCCTTCCTTGAGCTCTGGTTCTATCTCAGGTTGTAGGAAAACAAATGTCGCACTGTGGTGGCCAGCAGGGACACTGGGCCTTCTCCACTCAGAAACATGAAAATTCTCAGAAGCATGGAGCCATTGGTTGAAAAATCAAAACCATAAAGGGAATGGAAACAGGAAAATCTCCACAGAGCCCCCCACACAAACAAGCACAGCAAAGCAGCACAACAGGACTCTTGTTTAGTTTCACGCCCCAGGAATCCCTTATCCACCACTCAACTCTTCAGCACCCTCCAAATCCCAAGTGTCCTGCTCAGGAACACAGGTCAGATTTTATTCCTGCTGGGCCAGTCCAAGTTATCCACAGAGGGTCCATGCCTGGAGGGCAGGACCTCCAGGTAACGAGGAAAGGGCCTTTGAACATCTGTGGGGTAGGGAAAAAAAGGGAATAACAGCAGTCCTACCTCCTCTGTGTGACCCAAATCTGGGTTCAGGCTAGTGTCTGTGGAGAGGGGAATAATTTTTCATAGCATTCAAGTCAACATTATTTATGGGAAGGGCAAGAGCAGCAAGGCCAGACCAAGAAAATGGCCAAACTGGAAGGGCAACCAGCCTCTAACAGGCAATCCTTGCCTTTGGACAACGGTGTAATACCATATCTCCTTATCTTACCAAATACGTCAGGAATAAATACTGTATCTGAAGAAACACAATCCAGTTTGATGTTCTTTAGTGCTTTGGCTGGATCAGTGTTACCTTTGCATTTGCAGAGACCTTTCCTTTCAGATAAAAAAAGAAGTTTGCTTTCTAGTAAGTTTTCTAAAGGTAATCTTTCCCTGGGGGATCTTTTAAATTTGTGTTCCCCCAGAGAGCTTTGAAGGCAAATAATCCTAAACCACATCCTCTGGCAAGCTACCAGCTTGTTAGGCAAACTAAATTTCCCTCAAAATACCTTAGCACAGATTTATCCCTCGTGATGGGAAGGATGAGAGCTTGCACTCACTGAGCTGGAGTTGGAATCTTTGGTTTCTTTCAGGTGGTAACATTCACCTGCATAAAACAAAGTATCTTGGTATTGTGCACTGGGATTAGAGGACTATCACCATGATCTAAAGACTGAGCTGGGTAATTTTATACTTCATGTCCTTCCCAGGAGCCCTGAGAGACTCTGGAGATGGAAAACCAATATAGCAGATACTTTGTGACTAACAAAGAGAAAAGGCAAACAGCCCCCTGGAGCACACTGAATTCCTGATAAGAGGCAATAAATGGAGAAGAAACTTGGTTCCTTCCCAAAGGCAGGGACTTTGAAGAGAGAGGCTACAAAAGAAACACATCTCTCGTAAAAAGGGTATCAAACTCAAAATGATTGTGAGAAGCAGGAAAGGCTGAAAAACTTGCTGAATCTCATTTGTAATGTGATCTGAAGGATGAGTTGCCAAGTCCTGTCAATGTACTTAGGAAATATGGCCCCGCTTTTTGTTCACATTCCTCCCATCCTTTCACAGATGAAAAGGAAACAGAAGGTATGACACCAACACCTGAGTAACATAAACAGGCTGAACAAACTCCATCCCCTCTCTATGAACCCTGATATGAAAGGACAGTGAAAAATATGGGCATTGGTGTCACCAGTGTGCTCAGAATGTCACCAGTTGAAACTTTTGTTGTGAAAAGACACAATATTCCTGCTATGGATCCTCCTTCTTCACCTACAGAGGAAAAGATGCTTTCTGATGCTTTCACCTCCTTTTCCCTTCATGAGACCCATTAGTAAAAATGAATTCCTGTCATTTCATCATCCCACAGACCTGTGTCAGTCTGTCAGGTGGTGCTTCAGGTGACTCAGGCTGGAACAACAATAACAATCACCTGCTGAAAACCTTCAACATCCTTTTTTGGGAAGACACTGTCCTGGGACAATAGGCAACCAAGTCATATTTCTCCTCTAGATATGGCAAAATCCTAACTTAGTCTGGAGTTTTCAGATAAGAATTTGCAGCCATAATGCAAAAATCAGGCCAAAATGACTCAGGTGCTCATGGCTCCTGCTGGGAAATAGTTTCCTATCATACTCACTATTTGGATATGGTGATTTTATTGTTTTCTTTCCTGAATTGCGATAAAATCCAAAGATTTCAGACTAAAGATATGGTTTTTTAAAATTAATTAGTTAAAGTGAAGTGGTTTCAAGCAGGGGAAAAAAGAAAAAACACAATTAAAAATCCTTAGAACTGTTAAATCATAGTACAGAGCATCTTAAAACTTCTACCTGACAATGTAGTTGAGTTTTTTCCAAAGTTAAACTTTTCTGTAAACATTTGAGGCTTTTAAATCAGCATTTTTCAGAAATAAAGACAGAGATCAGCAAATGTTTTCCAAAGTGTAAAGCTGCCATGCTAAATGTGGAAGAAATATAAAGTGCTTATATTTATGAATTCTCATGACAGGTACAGGTGAAATGTTTCAGAACAGAGTGAGAATGAAGCCATAAAATTTACATATTCATTTGTCAAAAACTAGTAAAACATTGTTATTCATATTGCATCCTATACAACCGTGGTGTTTTTCTGTTTTGGTTTTTTTTTTCCTGACTGGAATTTTACTTCGAAAGCTGCATTTTAAAGGTCCCACCAGGTAGAAAGTCTACAAAGATGATTTTTCTATATTGTTTTAGTCACAAAATCACCTTAATTTGAAATCATTGGCCAATGAGGCTCACCATACTCCTGGGTCTCTTTTCCTGGAGTCCTGGGAGCCATCTCCCATTTGGGAGAGTGTGGAGTGGGAAGGAAGGAAAATCACTCCACACTGAAGATGTCAAGGTACACTTGAGGAGCTTGAAGGACTCCGGACCTCTAGTTACTTCTGTGTAATGTGTTCTACTTAAAAATATGCTCTCACAAGGATTTCACCTTTATTTTTCAAACTAAAATCATATTAAATTAAAAGACAGACTTGACAAAGGTAGTGCAGAGCTTTGTTTAACAGGCTGTGGCAAGCATTCAAATTCCAGTCAGAACTGCAGCAATCCCTTCCGCTGTCAAGAAGTACAACTCCTCTCTGACAGAATGTACTGCAAATTTTATGAGAGAAAAACCAAAGCCAATTCTTGTAACATCCATTAGAGTTCCTCTCAGTCTGTCTGGGTGAGATCTGGAGGAGTGTAAGTTTTCCAGTTAATTCTCCATACTGGGAACTAGCAGTTTACTGCTGTTTCCACCTTCAGAACTATCGAAATCACACTTGCCACATTCAAATCATTAACCTTTGCAAAACATTCCTGCTCCAGCATTTAGCACAGAACCACCAAAAATATGTGTCTGACACTGTAATGAGAACTCAGTTGATGCTACACCTAAAATCACAGAGTAAAATGTTGGTGCAGAACTCTGCCTACCTTGCTTAGAAAAGTGTGCAAGGAAAACTGACCTTTACAATACCCTGCATTTATAAACGTCCCAGAATTGGGGTGTCTGCAAATCAAAGCCAGAGATGGAGCCCAAAGTTGCCATAGAGGTGGTATGATGACCAGGAATTGGAATGATCTGAGTAGTGAAATGCTTGCTCAAAAAGAGAGAGGCTCTCCTATGGTTAAGCAGCTGATAGAGTCTAATTCTAGGTCTGTTGGGTATGAATAAGAGCTGTAATAGTCCTGTACTTAGGGCTCCTGGAAGCTCCAAGTTTAGGAAGCCCTGGTGGGCACTCCTGGAGAGCTGTGTCCAGTTCTGGGCTCCTCAGCACAGGAGGGACAGGGAGCTCCTGGAGCGGGGCCAGCGGAGGCTGAGGAGATGATTTAGGGCCTGGAGCATCTCTGACAGGGAAAGGCTGAGGGAGCTGGGGCTGTTCAGCCTCGAGAGGAGCCCCAGCTGAGAGGGGCCCTCAGCCCTGGGTGTCCCTGGCTGCAGGGAGGGCTCCGAGCAGGGCCCAGGCTCTGCTCCGGGGGCCCAGCAATGGCACCAGAGGAACGGGCAGGGACTGATCCCAGCAAGTTCCCCCTGGACAGGAGGCAGAACTTCTGTCCTGGGCAGTGACCCAGCCCTGAACAGAGACCAGAGAGGGTGTGGAGTCTCCTCACTGGAGATATTCCAGACCCCTCTGGACACAATCCTGTGCTGTGGGCTCTGGGATGGCCCTGCTGGAGCAGGGAGGTGGCACCAGATGAGCCACTGTGGTCCCTTCCAACCTGACCCATCTTGGGATTCTGTGAAGCTGCCCAAACTGAGTATCTACACAGACATACAATTTGTTTTGCAAGGAAAACCAGAAGCTTCTTTTTTTATTCCCCAATCTCTATCAAAGAAAAAGAAAAAATAAAATAAAACCAAACAAACCCAGAGAAAAGAAAAAGACCAAATAAACCCAAAGAAAAGAAAAAGACCATGGCTATATATACACAGATATCCAACTACAGTGTAGTGCCCTTTATATCCATTCATGGAGAGCTGTTTCAAACTCAGTCTGCTGCAGAATCCTATTTCATCTACTTGATGTCTTGCATAAAAACAGAACCAGGTTAACACAGGGCAGATGAAGCAATGCTGAGCACCTTCACATGGGTGGTTTTGTACCTGGAGAAAATTTTCAATTATTTTTGGGGTGAGTTTCTCAAGCTAAAGGTGCTCCCTGTTTTCACTGTCCTCTCTTGAGGGAGAGACCTCGTGTAGCCCAGAAGATAAGAGGACTAGGATCATTGGTTATATGCTGGGAGACAGAACTCGACGCTCTCCTTCCCTGCCTCCCTCCCTCCCAGCCTGCCGCCCTGCTTCCTTTCCTTTCTTCTCTGCCTCCTTCCCTGCCTGTCTCTCGTCCCTGTCTCCTTCTCTCCCTCTTCCTTCTACCCAGGCCAGT
>VZRV01009822.1:51033-66752 GCA_013398115.1 Falcunculus frontatus
TCCAGGCTGAACAATCCCAATTCCCTCAGCCTTTCCTCCCAGCAGAGCTGCTCCATCCCTCTGATCCCCTTGGTGTCCCTGCTCTGGACTGGCTCCAGCAGCTCCCTGTCCTTCCTGTGCTGGGATCCCAGGGTTGGATGCAGCCCTGCAGGGGGGGCTCAGCAGAGAAGAGCAAGGGGACAGAATATATCTTAGTATATATTAAGATACAATATTGTCTTAATAACAGGATCTTAAGACATCCTTCACTTTTTATATTACATAAAATATTAATGTACCAAATTGCCATATTTTTTCAAATCATTCCAGCTGCACTATTGCTTTTTAATACTAACACTGAATGAATTTTATTTTTTTGTGGTCATCAGAATGTGCCCAGCTGAGAGGAAGTGATGCAGCCAGGCTGCATCGCTGAGCCAGAGCAAATCCAAGGTGCTGCAGGTCTGGAGCAGGAAAGCTGGCTGGGGTTTCCATACAGCACAGACTTCGTGCATCTGGGAGCAAACCAAACCATAAACTCAGAGAGGTCACATATGTCTGGATCGCCATAGGCAGTGCTGAACTGAGCGAGGCAAGGCTTGAAAATCAACCCCAAAAACAAGCACATGCTCACCACTCACACCTTGGGATGGTGTAAAAACCCCCATAGGGTGGGTTGAGCCATAGGCATTGAGGGCTGATTGTGTAAAGAACCTAATAAAGTTAAAATGTCTCTTCATTCTAATGTGGAGGTCTAGGATTTCATGGCAAGATAAGCATCATGTTCCCTAAGGGCTTCCTTCCTTCATACAAGCACTGTCAGGCAATCTGTATTGTCTGACAGGGATAAATAAAATAACCCCAGATTAGTTTCCTGTTTGTGCCTCAGCACAACAAGCCATACGCTTGTAGTAGAAGAGATTGTTTCGACAGGTTCAGGAAGAATATTTTAAAAAGAAGTGTTCGAAGATATCGAGGCAAAGCAAATCTTTTCTCAGCATTCTCATTCCCAATTTACAGATACTTGGGTTCTCCTCGTTCCTCTCTCTGTTTTTTAATTTAATTCAAGCAGCATGTATCACCCTATTTTAAAAACACCCCATTTAAAAAAAAATCAAGTGATATTTGTATCAATTTAACCTACTTTTTAGATATTTTTGACAGAAGCTCTGGGCTTAATGCAGACTGCTGCAGAAGGATTTTTTGTTTGCACAGAAAGAAATCTGCTTATGATAGGTTAAAACAAAGGAGGTAGGTCAGACTAGTCTGACCAACTGCCCCTTTAATCAAATATAAGCTCACTTTGGGGGATTTTTAAAATGAATTTATCCTGATCCTTAAGACAACTTGGCCCAAGAAATAGGATGCAATATCCTTTCTACAACATTTCTTATAATAAACTGCAATTTTAAATAACAACCTAGGTTATTAATATTATTGCCCATGTGAAACTCTTTCAACAGTTTTCCATCTCCTATTAAAAAAAGCCATGTTTTTTTCTGTCTATTTCTTTGCAACACCACTGGCCTTTTCCTAGTTTTGTGCCTTGTTTTGTTCTCCAAGTTGGAGTTTCTTGCCATAGGATTGTCCAGTTTCTGCTCTGAGTACCATTCCTGCATTTTCCCTGCCTTCATTTCCAGTGAGGCACGGAGCAGATGGCCTAGGGAATGAGCTTTCTCCTCTCCTTTCCTTTCCTTTCCTTTCCTTTCCTTTCCTTTCCTTTCCTTTCCTTTCCTTTCCTTTCCTTTCCTTTCCTTTCCTTTCCTTTCCTTTCCTTTCCTTTCCTTTCCTTTCCTTTCCTTTCCTTTCCTTTCCTTTCCTTTCCTTTCCTTTCCTTTCCTTTCCTTTCCTTCCTCCCCTGCAAGGGGAGACACGAGCATGGACTTCAAGAAACGTAGATCACGGACTTTTTCAACAACTGGGAGCTGGAGGAGGCAGGAGCAGGAGGGTGGCTGAAGCTGGAGAGGGAAGAAATTTATTGCAGATAAAATGATGGAAAAACAGGAAGGAATTTGGCTGAACTGCAGATGTGTGGTCAATGGTTGGACTAGATGACCTTGGGGTCTTTTCCTACCTTAATGATTCACTGAAAGATTGAAAAGCAAGATCAAAAGACAGGGAACAACACGGAGGAAGAGGAAGACAGGCATTTTTAGCCTTTCACAGAATCACAGAAGTTTATTCCTAGTCAGTACTCAAGCTCTTAGTTAAAGGCTCTTCCATCTACTGGTGTAGCCAAGCTGTAAATGAGGACATCCAAAAGAAAAGATGGGGATTGTTTCTGGAAGAGAAGGAGGGCAGTTGCTATTGGATTTGGTACCAAGAAGAATCATGGCACAGCATTCAATCCCTCAGACAAAATAGACACAGCCCACCAAATCTGGAGAAGCTGTTTAATTCTGAGTATTAAGAATGAAAAGAAAGGGAAAAGGGCCTATGTGAGCACTCATCTCTATCCCTGTATTGTCTGGTTTTGTGTGCTAATGCTGGATCCTACTAAAACCTGCCTGAAGATGGAGTGCTCAGGTGCAGTTTGAATCCCTGGGACCAGCCAGAGCTCCAAGCTCTCAGGGACTCAGCATTCAAAGCCACCTTCACCTAGACAGTTTTTGAATGAGAGTTAGAATTATGTATTAGATATGCAGGAAACCATCAGTGCAGAAGTTATCACAGAAAAGGCTGCTGAAGAAAAACAATAGCAACCTCCAGAAATGGGGGCCTGCCCCTAAACATACCACTTTTACTGAGGAAAAATAAAAAGCTTGAAGAAAACAGATACTTCCCATAAAGTTTATCATGCCACTTAATGAAGGTGCAGGCCCCTGCCTTACACTGACAGGGGCTTTCTCGTTGTCCTATTACAACCATTTCATGTTTAACTGTACTCACATTCTAATTTGCTGCTAAAATTAATAGTGATTAAGTAAATAAATAGATTTATCTGTCACGACTTCACTGACATCATGATTAAAATGACAGAGTGGGTTTAGATTGGATATCAGGAAGAAATTGTTCCCTGTGAGGGTGGTGAGGCCCTGGCACAGGTTGCCCAGAGAAGCTGTGGCTGCCCCATCGCTGGAAATGTTCCAGGCCAGGCTGGATGTGGCTCTGAGCAACCTGGGATAGTGGAAGGTGTCCCTGCTCATGGCAGAGGGGTTGGAACTGGATGATTTTTAAGGTTCCTTCCAACCCAGGCCATTCCATCATTCACTAAATCTCTTTTGCATGTTTTTTCTTCCTCAGAAGGACACAACACCTGACAATCTCCATACACAGCTACAGGATCAGGGCAAAAAATGACAAAGCCTTCACCTGAAGTCACAAGATTGAACAAATCTGACTGTATTGCTCTGAAAACTGCACATGCTGGCTCAACCTCAAGATAGGCATGTGTATTATTTATCTTGGTTGAGATTCAACTCCTGCCCAGAATAAAAATCCTAAAAAAATTGGCCAAACATGGATGTAAGCATATCAGCTTTGATACTGGGCACTGGATTTTCCTAGAAATTAATCCTCCATTAAAGCAACAGATGGCCCTGTGTTGTTCCAGGGGCTCAGGGCACACATGAGGGGCTGGGTGACTGATGGACTTATGAATGACTGGGTCTGCATAAACCTTAAGTTGGATTAGTATAAGCTCATGCATGTCAGAAATGGTTTGCAGTATTGACATTTCATGTCAGCTTTGTGAATCCAGGCTCGTTTCAGCCCCACACAAGGTTGTGTCACGTGGAGAGGACAGCGTAGGAGTATGTAGGAATAAATACATCCTGGCAGCTTTACTGACTGCTTGGATGCTCTCAGCCAGCAACAAATGAAGTCCCTGCTGATTCATCCTTTAAATCAGTGACAGCTACTTAATTAACAGGACCACAGCCAAGCTGCTTAGGACTAGCACTGACCCTTCTTAAGGAAAGGAAAGTTGTGCAGCACATTTTGAAGGGCACCTCCCAGCAAGCCCATGGCTCAGATTTTGGGTGAGCCAGGTAAGGAACGGTAGCAGAGAGAAGCACAAGGTGTGCCTGCACTTACAGAGCTGGGCAGGACCATCTGGGCACAGGGGGATCACAGCCCTCTCCTACCTGACTCCATAAGGCACACGTATTCCTTGGATAATGCCATAACCTTCCATGGACTTCCACAAACTAAGTGTTGGCTGTTACCCAAATGCTTTCACAGTCCAAAGAGCACTTACAGTAATTATAGAGGGTCAGTAAAATGCTCTCCAAAGACCATGACATTCTCTACTGTACACCACTAAAACCCCCTTTACACACCTTTAAGCAGTTTTCACTTAAATGGTTCTTAAATGACAGGTGCAAAACCTGCCAGCTGCATTAAATCCATGATTAAGGTACAAGTTATCCATGCTCCAAAGACACCTTACTGAGGGGCTGAAAAGCCAACCAGCCCTGGGGGCTCAGCACAGGAAGGACAGGGAGCTGCTGGAGCCAGTCCAGAGCAGGGACACCAAGGGGATCAGAGGGATGGAGCAGCTCTGCTGGGAGGAAAGGCTGAGGAAACTGGGATTGTTCAGCCTGGACAAGAGAAGGCTTTGGGGTGACCTCATTGTGGCCTTGCAGTGCCTGAAGGGAGCCCACAGGAAAGATGGAGAGAGACTCTTGACAAGGGCCTGCAGTGACAGGACAAGGGGGAATGGCCTCACACTGACAGAGAGCAGGTTTAGATTGGATATTGGGAAGAAATTGTTCCCTGTGAGGGTGCTGAGGCCCTGGCACAGGTTGCCCAGAGAAGCTGTGGCTGCTCCATCCCTGGAAGTGTCCAAGGCCAGGTTGGATGGGGCTCTGAGCAACCTGGGATAGTGGAAGGTGTCCCTGCCCATGGCAGGGGGGGCACTGGAATGAGATGATCTTTAAGGTCCCTTCCAACCCAGCCCATTCTGTGATTCTAAACCTCGCTTCATCTTACAGGCCTAAAAAGCCCCCATGCTCATATGAAAGGTGTATACAGGCCAATAAAATGCATAAAAATTCCCCACCACTTGCAGAAGTCCTCCCAGTCTGTTTCAGAAGGAGCTGTTCCAGGATGGATGGGGTCAGTGAACACGGGGAAGAGGCCAGAGTGGCACAATGACATTTGCCAGCAACATGAGTCCGCATTCAGCCAAACACTTGTCAAGGGCAGTAAAGGGTACAAAAGGAGGCCTTGTCTAGTTAAATTTACAACTGTGGGTAGAATGAAAACAATTTGCTTCCAGATATTTTGATTCAGCCTTTTTAAGAAGCCTACTTGTGCTTAGTATGGCTTTGAGAGAAGCTCTGATAATGGTAATAATGAAAAGAAAGAAATTGTAACAGTTTTTAATGCAATAATGTTTGGCTGTTCCTGTACTTCATGAAGAAAAGCACAGAGTTAACTTCAGCTTTTACTTCCACAAGCACAAATATCCCCTGCCTTACTCCCTACCTTCTTGTTCTCCCTGTGCTTACAGGACAAACCGGGGAAGGTGAGGGAGACCACCTTTTCCCACTAAATTCTTTGCCATAAAACACAGACTCACACTTTCTTCCATAGCTGAAAAAGCAAAAAACTTCCCTGTGCCATCTGCAACTCCCACAATTTCACATAATGTTCCTGCCCAAGAACAGAACCCAGATATGTTCCTTTTCCCCATAACTCTATAAAACCCTATAAAATATTGGCCACAAGTGCACACAGAGCACTCCAGAATTGCCAGCCTCGCTCAGAGCTTCTTGGCACCACGTGGGGCTGCACAGGCTCCTGCTGTGGGTAACTTGCAATGGGCCTTTTATCTCCCTGAAATATGGGGGAAAGAACACAGAGAACAAGGTTTTTTTGCCATTAAAAAGGGGGGGAAGTGTAAGCTGCCAATTTATTCGAGACAAAGGAAACAAGCAAATTGATCCCATCCAAACTACCACAGAAGACTAATTCTGGAGGACACACAAGCACCATCAGAAGGCTAAAGCTAGTCATGCCAGAGACCTGAAAAAAACCTGGAAATCGAGGCAAAAGCTAATCCATTTGATGAACTAGCAGCAGAGTTTATTTTCACCGCAAAGAAACTTGCCAGTGGCAGAACACAGACTGTCCTGCCGGCCAAAGGCAACATCATTTGGCATGAAAATAAGTTGTAGTTACCAAAGCAACAAAGGATCTCCAGACCTGAACTCTGGCATCACACCAGTCCCATTGCTACAGGAACAGGGGACTGGGGGACTTGCCCCTGCTATGTGACAGCTGACCCCTGGCTTGTACACGCCAAGACTGATTCCCTCATGCTGGATATCACCCTAGATTAACTTTTGTTCTGTTTGTAGTTGAATATTTTAGGGCACAGATAGTTGCTACAAATGTAGTTGGATAACAAAACATATCTATTTTTGAGTAAATGAAAGAGGACGTTGAGGAGGATTTTAATCAGCCCACAGAGATCAAAAGAATACAATTTTTTTTAATTGGTTATAGAGACACTTTGGTCTTTATTAATGGAAAGCTCATGCACTTCAGATATTCAGGATAACAAAAGCCACTCTGGAATGTTCAGCAGTGACTGTGCTGTTCTATTTAACCTCCTTCACCCATGTAATTAAGACAAGAAAACGGCATGCAATTTAGGAAGAAGACCAAAGCAAAGAAACTTAATGGTCCACAAACAATCCAGAGGCTGGAAATGATTTGGCTCGAGTATTTGGTGGGTGTACATGTTACACTGGAAGAAAATGAGACCCAGAAAAATTTCCTATGGTCAGAAAGGAAGAAATTCAGATAAAAAATCTTCAGTTATAGATTTCACAGCAGATATTGATTCCTGCCTTTGCTGACTTGTCTGGTAGATTTCCTCCATGCTCAGCCTTCCAATTTTTTTATTCTACCTTCTGTGTATGGGGAAAGCTCCTGGTCATAGTGTGTAAGCAGCATTCCATGTGTTTCTTGGTATAGCTCTTTAAAACTTAGCCCCTGCTCCATCCTTTCTAGACAAAGGACAGACAGCTGGTCTGTTCCATGGCTGCTGCTCCTTATACTAATCTTAATCAGTTCACAGCTCCTGGGCAGCTCATCTCTCCCAGGACACGCAGAGAGCTCTGGGGCAAACAATATTTATTATCATATCGAAGCGCCGAGCCCCGCGCGACGGAGCGCGAATGTCTGACGTATCTAGATGCTGTCAGATAAACAAGGAAACCATTTGACACAGCTTTTGTCACTGCCATTAAATCATCTGAAGGGGTTTGATTTCGAAGAGCTCGGCAGAGCAGTTCTGCCATTGTCATCCTCTATTTTTGTTTGCACAAAGGGCTCTGCATCACTACATCAGAGGCACAGATGTTGCACCGCTGCTTTGGGTGGAGTCAGCCCTCACATATCCAAGAGCAGGTATTGGCAAATTTGGGTTTTTTCATTTGTTTGTAGGCTGAGATCTCATATGGAAGCTTAAAAATACATGCGCACAACAGAAGAAAAAGAGGCAGCCAGTGTTACAAAGGCCAGACTTTGAGCTAGGACCAAGAATTCAAAGCCTGGTGGAAAGTAAAATGTTTTTAAGTCTTGGTTTAAAAGGTTTCCCTTGAAGCCACCTTTGCAGCATCCTGATTTTGTGGCATGCAGCTTCAGCCTGACCTTTTCCCTTGCTTGGCTCAGAGTCGTGTTTGCCAAGGGAGCATTTGCCCTGCAGCCACTCGTGTTCATTACGAGCCACTCATCATCTCCTGGGCAGTGGCTGCAATCAGCTGATTGTCTGGCTAGGGGACAGTTTGCTCAGAGACAGGAGCATCCACTTGCCTTAACATTTCTCAAGAGGTCCGTCCAAGTTTCCCACAGAGCAGTGTTTCAAAGGAGACCGAGGCTCTGAGGCTCTCCTCAGCCAGTTGTCTTTTTGCCTGCTGGCATCAGTGGCCAATGCCCTGCCAAGCAAAGGAGCAGCTCCCCAGCTGTCCTTTACGTGTTCTGAGGGAGCAGCAGATGCTCCCTCTCACCTTACTGGGAACTGAAGGCACCATCCACCAAAAAAAGCTTTACAGATGTGACTCAGCCTCTCTCCAGGAAAATCCAAAGCTGTCTGGTCACACTTAGAGGAGATTCACAGCACACTTCAGAGCACAGCCAAGTCAGACCCCATTTTTCACAATGACCCAGGATTAGTCTTCTAATTCAAAATTCAAACTGTGAATATCAGAAGCTATCCCCTCTCTACATCTTCGGCTAACTAAGGGGTTAGAGACAAAGGGCTGCCAGTATCCAATCCATAACACTGATATTATGCTTGGAGCACCTTTTAATGAGTGCAGGGCCTTCAAAACAACTGTCATTAAAAAAGGTACAGTTGTCATTCAATGCAGTGTTAAAGAAACAGGCCCTTTAACCATTAGGTGCCTGTTGAGAAATGGGAAATTTTAGTTTTGTTTGCATTTTGCTCATAGGAAGAACCACTCTGCAGAGTAATGAAATCCCTCCCATGTGCTATTGCCAAGGCTTTAAAAAACATTGCCAGGGCTACTTATTTTTTATATTAAACAACTTGTGTAACCTTGCTGTGGCCAAACTGAACCTTACACTGACTCTGCTGCAGAGGGTGACTTTGTCTCTCAGTAAAAAGCCAAACAAGCACAGAGGGGAGGATTATCTTTTTCACAACTAGGGATTCAGAACACAGGGTTGATGTGGCAGAAGGAGATGCAGAAGCAGCCACAGTATCACTGGATGGGAGTTCTCACCAGGGTTATTTTTTTATTCAAAACCCAGAATTAATAAGGAAGGCTTCCTGAGAGCAGAGAGGACACGAGTGGTGACTCCTCTGGCCTGAGGGTAAAACATGTGACATTTGGCTTGAGATGAAATTTGCAGAAGGAGGACTCAGCCTTAGGGACTGTGCTCACAAACAATGTTAGAAACAGAAAACTTTCTCATTTATATTTCTCATTTGTCTGTTGTTGGACTTCCTCAATCCTGTGCTGGTTGGCAATTTCCAGCTCTTGTGGTGGAATCTCTTAGCAATGTTTTCAGCTCCGCTCAACATCTTCCCTTTCTAGATTATTTTACCTTTTTTTTCTCCTTATCCCTTCCTCTTAGATTTCCTTTTCACCCTCTGAAAAGCAGCACATTAATCATAACACTCACCTGATTTTTGCTGTCAGTGTACTCTGCTCCGTCTGTGTTGATGCTATTCACAGCACCTAGTGTGGAGGCCCAGCCTTCCCAGGTGTCCTCTACAGGGACAGGGGGAATAAAGGCACCCCACAAACATCATTCAAACCCCCTGAGAACAGAACCTCCCCTGCATGTGCCTGTCTCTCCCAGCAGTGATTTAAGAGGGCTCTAAAGGCACCAGACCATCACCAGGGAGCGACAGGAACAGAGCTGTTCTGTGAAGGACAAGAAACCAAGCGTGACCACAAGATGGGCAGATGCAGCACCCATCTGGCCAGAGCATTGTCCCCCAGGGCCTGAGCAGAGCAAGCAGAGATGGGTGATGGCAACATGCTCATTTGATGGTGCAAACAAATCAAGACCAAGGTCAGCCCTGAAGATCCACTCAGCAGGACGGGGCTGGGTGCTGGAACACCTATAACACAGCCAAAGCCCCAGCTGGGTGCTCAGGCTTGGGCTCACAGAGGTCCTGGGGCAGTGAGCAGAAGGTGCACGTGGAGAGGCTGCAGGTCAGGGCAGTGAAAGCCTGTGTGGTGCTCTGGGCCACAGTAACCAACCACCACAGTCAGGTTCCCTGAGGTAGGTCCTGTGAGTATCAGCCAGCCTGACTTGCTGTCCTGTGTGCTGCAGCAAAGCTTCCTGGGTGGGTGGCACTTGTGCTGTAAGTACAATGCCCAGCAAACAAGTGCCAGAGCCCAGGAGCATTGCCCTGCTGCTGGGGTTCACTTGGGGGCAGCCTTGTGGTGGCTGTGGCTCTGCTCTGCCTCGTGTCCCCCCTCGTCCTCAGTCACTGCCTGCACCTGCTGCCTCGATCTCAGCCCTGCCTCGGTGCTACAAACCTGCTGGGGTCACAGGATCACTGAGGTTGGGAAAGACCTCAAGGATCAATGAGTCCAACCTGTGACTGAACACCACCGTGTCACCCAGCCCAGAGCACTGAGTGCCACGTCCAGTCATCTCTTGGACACCTCCAGGGATGGGGACTCCACCTCCTCCCTGGACAGCCCCCTCCAATGCCTGAGCACCCTTTCCGTGATGAAATTCCTCCTGATGTCCAACCTGAACCTCCCCTGGTCCAACTTGAGGCCGTTTCCTCCTGTCCTGTCCCTGTTCCCTGGGAGCAGAGCCCGACCCCCCCTGGCTGCCCCCTCCTGTCAGGGAGTTGTGCAGAGCCACAAGGTCCCCCCTGAGCCTCCTTTTCTCCAGGCTGAGCCCCTTTCCCAGCTCCCTCAGCTGCTCCTGCTGCTCCAGCCCCTTCCCCAGCTCCGTTCCCTTCTCTGGACACGCTCCAGCCCCTCAATGTCTTTCTTGTCCCGAGGTTGCCAGAAGTGCCCCAGGATGTGAGGTGTGGCCCCAGCAGTGCCCAGCCCAGGGGACAGTCACTGCCCTGGCCCTGCTGCCACCCCATGGCTGATCCAAGCCAGATGCCATTGGCTTCTTGGCCACCTGGGCACAGCTGGATCATGTTCAGTTGATTGTCAGCCAGTGGCCAAAATCACTGGATTCTTGCCTAACCCAAGAACCTTGGTTATCATCCCAGGACCTCTCTGATGTTGTTTGGATCTGTGGGACTGTGCACTCGATGACAGTGCTACTCCCATCTGCCTCGCCCTTGCTGCTCCCTGACACAGGGCAGAAAGAAAATGATTTCTGGAATTCTGGAAGTACCAAGCAAAGGTAATTCCCCAGGGGTTTTGTCACCCTGTCCCTGATTCTGACATCCACCTGTTCACGCGGACACACACAGAGCTGCGCACATCATCAACACATTTCCGTGACGCTGCACACAATAATGTCAACCAGGTGAGCCTGAGGGTAGGAGCCACGATCCTGTTTTATGGGAAACAGGAATCCTGGAGGAGTAACTGAACCCCTGTGGGGGAGAGGTTCTCCTGCTGCCCCACAAGCAGAATCACAGTCTAACAATAAAACTCATTCTCTCTGCTCGCTCTTTTCAGAATTATGTTTTGCTCACAAACCAAAGAACTACTTATTGGAGGATGATACCATTTCTCTTTTTTTGCAATTTCCAGATACTTCAATTACACAGTCTTAAATTCCTTCATACCCAGATAGAGTGGGTATTAGAAATGAAAGGACTCAGATTCCAGTAAGCCTTCATTAAATTTGGCCCATCTCAATTTCCCTCTGAAATGGATAGCAAAAACTACAGAAGCTAAAAGAGCCCAGGTGATGGATTATAAAGAGAGACATTGGCACAGATCATAAACCAACTGAAAATGCTCCTTTCAAACCCACTGTGAGGAGACTGTCAAGGGAAAAAAATCAGAACATTGGTTACCCTTTCCTGACATTTTAAATTGGCTACTTGCATCACTTTCATTGACTTTCTTTTCAGGTGCCATCGCCCCCATCGATTCACAAAGTCTCATTCATTTGGGGAATGAGGTTTGACTGCAAAAGCAGCCACCTCAGAAACAGATTAGTCACAAGAATTTGCAGGACATAACCACAGGAAGGCACAACCCAATAAAATGCAAAGGAAAACTACATTGCACACTGACTCTGGATGTACAAAACTATGGGAGTCTGATGGAGTTGCTGTTGGCCACTTGGGAGCATTAACTCCCCTGAGACCACTAACATTTGCATGCACATTTGAGAAAGGAAGATTTATTTTTAAACAATTTTAATCACTGACATTTGTTCCATTTTTATGATGAAAATGAGGAAGAACAGAGGAAAGGTTCCTAATATAGATGTTTGTTCTATTAAAACTTGTCCCTCAAGATCTTCCATCCTGCCAACTGCTACTTTTCTAGCAATTAGTCCTAATGATTTTCCTAGCAGTGAAGGAAATCACTTCAAAATGTGTACATACAAAAGTATATGTACTTAAAATATTTATAAACAATATATTGTAGTAATTATTGTATATAATAAATACATGCCAATAATATAATCTGTATAAAAATATGATATGCAAAATCCCCAGAGGGAAAGGATGATATAATTCCTATCCTTTTTTTTCAATTCCTAGATTTCACATTTCATAATACAGAAATTAGATAATTATGACAAAGAGTATTAAAGCATCTGGTCAAATTCCAACAAGATTCCCATTCATTTCTTTGGGAAATATTAAAAATCGCAACTAAGACAGCAAGCGAAGAAACCTGGCATAAAGTGATGCATTTTAGCTAAAACTAAGATCAACTTTTCAATAGAATTCAGAAATTAAAATCATGCCATCTAAATGATTAAAAGCAAATTAAAAAGGCAACAGATAAATATATTTTTCTTCCTTTCAGATCAGTAAGATCAGCCATGGGGTGTTTGTTCCAGAAATTCACAAGAGGAGCATGAACCCAGATGTGTCTTTGCTTTTGAGATCAGCAAAACTCGAAAGAAAATTACCTTCTCTCTGCAGAGATGATTTTCCCAGGCTGTACTCCTCCACAGACTCTGAAACTCCCAACATCTGGCAGCAAATTCAGAAGAGAATTACACAAAATTTCTTGGAAAGACTGCCAGACTTTGGGACTGGCTAAGGGAGAACACCAGAATCCAGAAAATAAAACCCTCTGTGGCCAGAAAAGAGAAAGAAAAAGAGAAATGAGGAGGAAGAAAGAGGGAAAAACAGCAGCATAGTAAGAGAAATAAAAATAGATTCTCTCCAATTTTATTAAACCACCTGCCTTAAGGTCTTTCCTTAGTAGTGATCAATGCCAGCCTGGCAGGGAGGTGTCAGGAGAACACAGCTGGGGAATCACAATCCACATCCTTCTCCCTCAAAGTGGTTTCATTTCCCTGGGACTTCCTGATGCTGGCCACCATCAGAGGCACAAGTCTGGACTAGAGGAAGGTCATGTGTGAACAAGTGTGGTGAACCCTGCACTCAGCCAAGTCCCTGTCACACAGGCAGGAGGGGAAATAGGCTCATTTTGCATTATTTTTCCATTTCCTGTTCATTGTAGCAACTGCAGTGCAGCACCATTAGAAACTGCAGGATGAGGTAAAATTCTTCCATTGATAAAACCTCCAAACCACCAGTATCAGGGTGGGAAATGAAGCCTCTTGGTCATGCTGCTCCAGAGGGTGTCCTGCCAAGCTGTTCCAGCTTAATGCCTCTGGTATATTCCAAGGAAAAAATGAGCATTTCTGAGCAGGAATGACGGGTGGCATTCACAGGGCACTGCCTCCTACTCCAGACACTGCCCCTTTCTAACCCACAAACACCTTGACCTTCACAAGTCTACTGGAGTCATCCTGATCTACAACAGCTAAGTCCTCTTAGTAGTATTAGGTGCTATTTAAATAGCAACAAAATCCCTTTCTTCACATTTTACATTTATCCCAAGGAAAGAAATCACAGCTGATTTAAGAAAAAAACAAAAAAAACCCCAACAAAAACCACATGGAAATATGCTGGGGGTTTTTTCATCCTCGAAACTTGACAATAAGCACATTTGAAACTCTTGTGATGTTGCTGGGAAGGAAAGAGTGGTTTACTCAATATTTAAAGAAATGTTTCAAATCTGAACAGAATAAAGAGGGTTTGTAGCCATGGTAACTTCCACAATCATTTATTAAAAAACGATAAAATCCCTGAAGATTTGTGACACGATGCAGCAACCGTGTCACATTGTGTAGGCTGATGTTATGTCTTGAAAGCCTGAATGACTTGATGCGACCTGGCATGATGCTATGGATATTTAAAATTTTTCAAGGGAAATTCCAGTTCCAGTGGTAGGTAGCAGGAAACAAATTTTCACGCGGGGTTGGAAAAGGACACAAACAAATGACAATCGTAAATAATTCCTTAAAATTTATGCACTTGCAGAGTAATTTCACAGCATGGAAGGGGAAAGATTGCAAAACATTGTGGCCGCACAGGAAAAAGTTCTTATCCAACACGTGGCATCTCCACTGGGACTACACAGCTCTTGGAGTAAGCAGGCAGTGTCTTATTTTTGGTAAATATAAAGACACCATTACTATAAAAACGTATTACAAATTCAAATTTAACCACTAGAAAGAGATTATACTTTGGATTTATTTTACTATTTAGACAGTCACACTCAGAATTTTAAAGCGCTCATTTAAAATGAGAGCATAAATTCTTTGTGCCTTGATGTCTTTTTTTCCTACTTTGAATGAAAATTAAGACTTGAAAATAATTTTTGAGCATGCGGTCTTGAAAAAATATCCTTTCTGCCATCATTAGAGCTTCAGACAGTGGATCAGACTGTTCTTTTAATGATGAGCCCAGGCACAATATGTGAGATCAGGTGATTGCCAGCTGAAAAAGCGAATATAATTCAGGATTTATGTGATTCCAGCAGGGGAGGGAGGGGATTCTATGGTTTATTACACCCATGAATTGCAATGAGACATCTCTGACAGAGATGTAGTATTCCCAAAATAGCATTTGTCACCACATTAGAGATGGCATTGTCTTGATGCAGAACACTTTCTCTTAACTTAGTATTTTGTAAGTTGCCTGGGAAGTATCAGGGAATGAGAGATTATTTTTAGCCAGTTTACATATTAACGAAATAATGATGAAAACTAAAACATTGCTGCAGCACTCTCAGAAACAGCTTTCTCCCCCAAAACAGAGGTAAATCAGTTTTAGGAGAACTGTTTTATAAGGGAACTCCAAGAAACCCCCCTTGGAAACTGTCTTTCAAGGGGAGTTGTAGAAATTCCTTTCCTAGCAAGTTTGACAAAATACATTTAGAAAAGCATTCTGCATGGAAGAGCCTTGCACTGGCTCTGAAAGGATAATGATGATGATTTCCTTGGAGGGGTATGACTTTGAGAGTGTGGATCTATCACATAACGGTTAGGAAAGATCATCCACTGCAGTCCTGTTGGACTTGGTCCCAAAGGCCTGAGTTATCTCCATCGTGTCCAGAGACATTATTTTTTCTGCCCCAGAGATGAGCTCCCTGCCTGGGCAATGTGTTCTCTTCATGGCAAACAACAGGCTGCAGAGCCAGAGCAGCAGGAAGCCACAACAAACTTCATTTCTCTTATCTGGACAAGTTGCTTTGCCCCAGGTATTTGTCACCAAATGTTCACTTGTGCCACTTGTGGATGTTCAGTGTAGCTCAAGCCATATTTGTGCTCTGCACCACCACGGGCTCGTGCACGACTGGTTGGAGAGTGGTGAATGAACTAATAAGTCTTTTCTTCTTTCACAAACCTCAGCCACGGTGATTTCTCTCAGGACCTGCCAGAAAATGTTTAGATCACCCACTGGCAATAGGCTCTGCCTTAACTGTCTAAGCTCATGACCACCACATAAACTAAAGGCAGATTTCCACTCAATAAACTTTAATAGCTAATATTTGCTTGGAGACCTTTTGTCTGCCCTCTACATGCAGGACCTGCTTCCTTTTGGAGATAAATCATAAAGAGATGAGCCATAACTGAGACAGAATCTGTCCATTTAAATTTCTTCTCTTCATCATGCAGAACTGTCTAGAACACACCACATGCTCAGAGACACTGACAGACAGAGATTTGAAACCCAGAAAGATGGAGGGAGACTGCTGGCCTGGCTTGGAAGGACCTTAAAGATCATCTTGTCCCAACCCTCTGCCATGGGCAGGGACACCTTCCACTATCCCAGGTTGCTC
>VZRV01009823.1:9220-21195 GCA_013398115.1 Falcunculus frontatus
TCCTTCCTTCCTCCCTCCTCCTCTTCCTCCTCTCTCCGAGCCCGCGCTGTCCCCGCCCCCCCCGGTCCCGCAATTCCCAGAGATTCCCATGGGGTTGAAAAGCCGGGACTTGTGGAAAACGTAAACTTTATTGGGCTGAGGTAGTTCCATATCGAGGTGGGGAGCAGGAGGGGGAACCGGAGATTCCGGTGGAGGAACCGCTCGGGGTTTCCCGATAATTCAAACCATTTTTAACAGCAGCCGCCCTGGTTTCCACTTCCAAAGCTCCTCGCGAGGGAGGGAGGGCGTTTGGGTTAAAACAGCGGCTTTATCTGGCTCTGATAAGCCCGAGAGGGTGCGGGGTGCGAGGAGCGCGCTCCGAGCTTTGAGGGCTGTCGGGAGCTCCAAGAAATCGCCGCCCCCCCTCAGCCTTGTCCCCATCCACCCTCTCACCTCCCGCGACAGCCCCCAGAGCCCCCCGAGGTCAGCCTGGGCTCCTTTTCTCTGATAACACAAATCACACATTCCCCATCTCCCCCCACCCCCTTCCTCCTCCGCCGGCAGCAGCAAAAATCGCGTGGAAGAAAAAAAAAACCCTGTAAAGCAGAAATAGTGCAAAATGGGAGCAGAAATTTCCTTTTTTTCTCTTTTTTTTCGGTTTTTTTTTTTGCGTTTTTTTCTTTTTTTCCTCGGGGTTTGGGTCTTTGCAGAGGCCTCGAGCGTCTTGGGCGCTTCAGGTCTCGTTCCAAGATATACAAACAGGAAATAAAAGGGAAGGGAAGTGAAAAAAAATGCCCCAAACTTTTTTTTTTCCTTGTTCTTTTACAATCTCATAAAGAGGAAAAACGCATCGAAAGTGGGATTCGGGCAGGGGAGGAGGAGGAGGGAGGGGGAAAAAAAAAATCGTTGTGCGCGTTTTTCAAAAGGGGAGAGAACTAAATTCGTTTTCAAGTTTTTCTGTGGTTGAAAGTGCAGTTCCTAAAGGGCAGGGGAGAGGGGAAAACGTCCCTGAGACACGGATATTGCTGCGGACACAGGACACGGCCGCTCCTTGGGAGTCCGGCGTTTTCCAGAGGGGCTATAAATTAAGAGAGGGCGATGCCGAGAGGGGCGATCGGGGTCACACGAGTGGGGACAGCCGGGGGATGCTCGGAGGGACGCGTGGCTCCCCTCCCACGGGGCCGGGGCTGCTCGTGGGGGGCTCGTGTTCCTTCGGGGGGGCTCCGCAGCCCCTCGGGGACAGCCCCGGGCTGAGGTTTCAGGAGGAGCCGGAGCTGGGGGAAGCCTCAGGTGAGGTGCAGTTGGACTGATCCGAGGTTTCGGCCGCTTCCTTCGCCGCCCTGGAGGCAGCGGCCGGGGCGAGCCCTTCCTTTTCCCTCTTCTTCTGCTTCATCCGCCTGTTCTGAAACCAGATCTTGACCTGGGTTTCGTTGAGCTCCAGGGTGGCGGCGATCTCCACCCTGCGGGCCCGGGTCAGGTACTTGTTGAAGTGGAACTCCTTTTCCAGCTCCGTCAGCTGCTTCGTGCTGAAGTTGGTGCGGATGGCGTTGGGCTGCCCCAGGAGCCCGAACTCGGACGTTTTGCCTGAGAAGGACACAAAAAACACCAGAGGAACCCTCTCCCTGCAGGGTCTCACCCGCGCCCCTTCTCCCTCCTCCTCCTCCAGCTCCCGCAGCTCCGCGCTCCCTCCCAGCCCCTCGCAGCCACCCCCGGCTCCCATCCAGCCCCAGGCTCCGCTTTTCCCCTTGGAGCCATCCCCTGCATCCTCCCGGAACCCGCGGGAGCCCCGGACGTGCGTGGGAAGGGGTGGAAGGGGAGGGAGAGGGTGGCGATGGCGGGGGGAGGAGGAGGGAAGGCCGTGATTTAAGGGAGATCGTGGGGAAGGAAGTTGAACAATAGAGGAGGGGATGGAAACCGCGGCTGAGGAAGGAGGAGGAAGCGCCCAGCGTTTCCTACTCCGAGCTGGGCTTAAATCAGCCTTGGGCCTGTGGAAAACCGAGCTTAGGGACGCTCCACCGGATGTGGCTGGAAAATCTCTGGGTGGGGTTTAAAAAAAAGACCCCAAAACCCAAACAGACCCAACCCAAACCCAAACTCGTGCTCCACTGGAAGATGAGTCCAGATCCCAGAGAAGGCACCATCTCCTGGCCCCCCACGACCCCGGGGTGGGGTCCCCATCCCCAAACTCACCTGTCTTGGGGGGATTCCTCTTCACCCTCATCCAGTCGAAAGTCTGCGCGGCGCCGGCGTTGGGGCACGGCTCTGGGGGGCCTTGTGGCTCCTGCTCTTCGTGCAGAGAGGGCGAGAGGCCGCCGTAAAGGCCGGGCAGGTACCCGGGCTGCTCCTGCCCGAACACCGGCTGCTGCTGGAACTGCCCCTGGGCCCCGCAGTAGCTCTCGGCCAAGCCGGATCCCAATCCCGTGCCCGAGGGATACCCGGCCGCTTGGAAATACAGCCCGTCCGCGTCCTGCTGGCCGAGGTAGAGCTGCTGGTGGCCGTAGCCTCCGGCCTGGGCTGGGTAGCCCGGGGTAGTCCCGGTGAAGGGGCCGGAGCGGCCGGAGGAGGGAGGATGGAAGCTCTGCTGGGGGAGATGCGCCACGGCGGCCGCGGTCCCCGGCAGGCCGAAGCGACCGTCCCCGCTCAAAGTGTCACTGCCGGGGCTACCTGAGCACGGGGGGAAGGAAGGGGAGCCCGGCTCTAAGTGGTGGTAGGCGCCCGTCCCGCGGTTACAAATTGCGTACTCTAAGAAGGAGTTCATCCTGGTATTGTCCATCTGCCACTGATGGAGGAGGGTCAGCCCGTTTTGGGGGGGATCCCGCCTGCCCTACAACCTTTGGGTAGTATGTCAAAGCTGTAAAACTTCCTTCCAGGCATCGCCGGCCCGCGAACCCCGCAGCCCTCGGTGGGGCCGGGGGGGACCCGCGGGTGGGGCGGGCACGGAGCGGACCCAGCCCAATGAGCGAGGGGCTCCCGAAGTTTGTCCCAGCTCCGGGCTCATCCATCAAAGGCCCTGACATTTGCATGACAAAGGGGCTTCAATCAAACCCTGCCCATCAATCTGATAACAACACGGAGGCGTCAAAAAATCTTTCCTCAAAGACTTTAGAAGAGAGCAGCGAGGTGGGGTGCGGGGAGGTGCAGAGGGGCTGGGGGGAAGGATTGGAATGACCCGCAAGTGTTTTAAGTGCTAAAAAGTGCCCCCGAGTTATGCGAGGAGCCGATTTCAGGCAGAACTTCCCCTCGCCACGACTTAAAAAGGTTTTCCCCGATGTCGGCTCGGTGTGAGAAGAAGAAAAGAGGAAGAGGGGATGGGGAGGTGCCACCGCCCTGTGCCCAAAAACACAAAGGGATGCTCTTTTATTCATTCGGAAACTTTTCCCGACAAAGTGCCTCGGACCGTGGTTGGCCTTTTCCGGGATGAGGAACCCGCTAAAAGCTCCTGAGAAAAATCCGCTCCATTTTCGCTTTAATTTCGCCACACGGGCTTTGTGTCCGGGGTAAAAGCACCGTAATTAGATCAATATTCTAATGAGGCGGCGAAATAAAGTTAGGGGAGACAGAATGGCTTTTGTTGGAGCGATGCCATGCCCGGCCTGGCAATTACGGGAACGGAACTGAAACCGATCCCTGTGTCCGGCTCGGGATCTGCCCATCCATCCACGCACCCTCACATTTCATATTAAACCCATTTTTAGGGGTTTTAAGCAGTTCTGGGGGGTTAAGCTCGGCTTTGCTGGTTCGATCTCGGCTGGGATGCGCGGCCAGGCCGGGGCAGGGTCCAGCTGAGGAGGAGGTGGGCAGAGCCCGGCCACTCGGGCGCTCAGAGAATGGGAACATAGGTAGGCAACATTTATTTACTTGTTGGCGGAAGGGAGACAAGAGCACCCAACAATCCGACGCCCACAGTCATTTGTTACTTGTCAGGATATTTACTGCTCGGCCACACTCCCAGAAGGACCAGGAGGGCTCCTCTCTCTCTTCTCTCTCTCTCTCTTTTACCCCAGGCCAAAAGTTCACTCTGAAAGGCAAACCCGCGTCCTTTCGCTGGGGGGTTCGGCTGATGCAACACGTTGGGGGAACATTTGGTGAGAAATTTCAACCCAAGCAGCCCCGGCATCAACATTTCCCCCTCCTTTCAATCCCCTCCCGCGAAGGAAAACTTGAGTTTTAGCCAGTTACAGCGCCCATCCTTCAATAAAAAATAAAAATTAATAAAAATTCCCCATTTATTCATTTATTCCGCCGACTTCGCTGATGCTGAGAGACTCAGGAATAAAACATTTTGGGTTGCAAACGTTCTCCGGAACTCTCTGCCTCCTTCTTTGCATAAAGTGAATGTAAAGATTCAAAGCGACTCTCCCGTCATTCCCCTCGCAAGAGAAATCGATTTCTAATTTGATTCCTTTTATATTTCGTTGCGTCCGCGTTCAAATGGATGTATCGCGTTCAAACGCCGCTCGCCGGAGATGATTTATGGCTGCAAATCGAAAAAAAAAGAAAAGGGGGGATGTTTATTTCAGCCTCGAATCAATGGTTTCGTGCTGTCTGATGATTTTGCTCCCTGATCTCGCTCCTCTGGTGCATCAGGGGGAAGTTTGATGTCATTAAAATCGAGAGAAGTCGCTGATCCCGAGTTGTGGAGGGGAAACTTTTCTTGGGCGTCCTCTCAGCGAAGCCTAAATTAGAGCTGAGGCGGCCCTGAGGTGAAAACACCGAATTTCTCTGGTGGATGGAGAGATCGGAGGGGACGGGGATCAGAATTTGAGCCAGAATTGCTCGAATTCTGCAAAATTCTGCGAAGCTCCCGAGCTGCGGTCGCGGGGCTGGGGACAGAGAGGTGGGGACGGGGAATTTTGGGAATGGATTCCCTGGAATCACTTCGGGAAAAGGCTTTTTTTGGTCCCTCCGTGGAGGTGGCCGTCAGATGAGGGCTGATGGAGGTGGAGATGGAGCCGAGGAAGGGATGAGCGGCTGGAATCACTTTGGGAAAGTCGCCTTTTTTGGTCCCTCCGTGAGTGTAAGCCCAGATGTGGGAAAAAGGGGCCGATTTCCTCCCAGAAATGGTCGCCACCTTGTCCCTGCTGCTCGCCCGCGGCCGCTCCTCCCCGCAGCCCCTCGGGCTGTACCTGCGGGGGCAGGGAAACACCGGGACAATCCGGGATGGAGGAAGGGGCCCGGTTCCCAACCCTCTCAGGGGTCTGGGGATCCCCTCCCGGGGCTCCCAGGGGGCTCCGTTCCCCCCGCGCTCCTCTCCGGCCCCGGCTTCCCCAAAAGTCACATATTCTGCCCCAAAACGGTGGCTTGTGGGGACTGTTTTGGGAAGCCGCAGCGTCCAAGTGGGTGCAGAGATTCTGGGAATTGAAATTTCCTTTGTGTCCTCTTGCCCTATAGAAAATTTATGTTGTTATTATTATTATTATTATTATTATTATTATTATTATTATTATGCTTTAATTTAATCTTGATTTTAAATCTGGATTTTAAATCCCGCTTTTATATCCTGATTTTAAATCTTGATTTTAAATATTTTAATAAAGCTTTTGTTGACAGCAGCTTCTCCCCCTGAGGGGCACAAAACCACACCCCGGACCCCGAGCCTGCAGCATCCAGGGGGGGAAGAGCGAGGGAAGACCCATCCCTGCCCTAAAAGCGGCTTAATTTGCTTTTAAACCACTCTCCGGGCACTCAGAATCCAAAGGAAATTTGTGGGAACACCTCCTGGGGAGGGAAATCTTTTCCCCAAGACAAACCATGGAGGTTTTTGTGCAGGCGACAGAGGAGGAACGAGGCATTTCCAAAAGCTCCGGAACGCTCGGACGCTTCATTTTCGGAGTTAAAAATAACTCTCGGCGGAGAAAGTCGGTGTCGTGCGTAAGAAATGTCACTCGTGGCTCCTGGCGGGGTGATCTATAAGGAGCGGGGCTGCGAGTTTGGCTGAGGACTCGGTGATCACCAAAAGGATTTGACAGCGGAATTTATGGCCCCTGCCTGGGGCTGGGTGAGCTCCCGGCCCCCTCAGCTGCTTTTTGGGGGGTAAAAACTGGAGAAGGGGAATAAAAGAGGGCGTTTGGGGAATGCTGAGGGGTTTGGGAACCCAAAGAGGGGCAGGAGGGATTTAATGAGTTACAAACGCCGGGTTATCCGCAGGAAAAAACCCGGAAAATCAGGATAAAAGAGAATAATTGTTATCTGGACAGGAGGAGTGTCCCGAGGTCCCCGGACACGGAGGTTCCACAGGTGCCCGGCATCCCCCGGCAGCGATGGGACACTCGGGACAGGGCCTTGAGCTCTGCGTTTCCCCAACAGCGCTTGGAGAGGGAGATTGTGTGAAAATCTCTCGGTTTTTCCATTTTTCCCCTTTTCAGGGTGGCCCAGACCCCTCAAACCCCGCCTCCTTCAGCGCCATGGGATCAAATTCCTCCTCCGCTGGCTCGGGGAATCCTGTCCTGCTTCCCTGGAAATCTCACCGGCCTTTTCCATGGGTTAGAGTGCGGCTGGAACCCGGCTCGTCCCGCTAATGAGGTTCATTTGCATATTTTTTACTGGGCCAAAGTGGAGAGGAGGGGTCTGGAGCTGCTGCCCCCGGGCAGGGACCCGGGAAGGTCCCAAATCCCTCGGGATTCACTCAGACCCCGAATCCAGGCCCTGCCACGCTCTGTCCTCACCCCGCCCTCAACAAGTGCGCGAATTAATTCACATTTTCATCCATCGCCGCTCTCAGCAGCTCGGCTTTAGCGATATCAAACAGCGCTGGGGAAGTCGGGATCGCTCTGGGGAGGAGAACCAGATCCAAAGGGACGAGCTGGGGCGAATCTTTGGTTTCTTCCCATTTTTTCTCTCTCTCTCGTCACCTTCCAGCCAGGAAAAAAATCAGCGGGATGGATCCAGGAGGTTCCAGGACGCGAGCAGGGCAAGGTTTGCTCTCCCAACTCCTCCCTTTGCTGGTGGAGGAGCTTTGGGAGAGTTGAGGACTGAGATGCGATGAAAAACTGCAAAACGATGCCGGGAAGAGACAGGGATATTCGCGAAAAACAGCAGAATTCCCAGGAAAAGCCAACTCTTCCCACCTCCCAGGCCTAATTCCCGCCTGGCTTTTCCTCCACGGAAGATTCCCCGCGCTGATCCAACACCTCCAGGGCTTCGAGGAGCTCTTTCAGCAAACACAGCCCCCGCCTGGAGCAGCACAAAAATAAATATTACCTCAGCAGCCCCACGAACGCGTGCGGGCGCCGCTCATTTGCATACTCCTGGCTTAATAATCGCCAGGCAATTGCGGTGTTTTGCCAACAATCGAGGGCTGAATATGCTTAATATGCTTAATAGGTTTAATATATGCCCTCCAGTTGCGCGGAACAGAAGGGCAGGGTTGCAAATATTCGCTCCCCATTTGTTTGACATTTTGAAGAAGGTAAAGAATGGCTGAACTAATGGCGGAATCTCGGAGCCATTCAATAATTTAGATTTTATTGAATATTCCCCTTCTCCTCTCCGACATTTCAGTCTTGCTAATTAGGACAAATAAGAAGGGGCCTGCTGTTAGCAGGGATAATAACTGGCGAGCTTCCATTTATTAAGTCACTTTCCGTGGGTGTAGAATTGATCTGTGGCGGTGACTGGCATCCCTTCCCCAGACCTGCAGCCACTTCGGGAGGTCATTACAGGGCCCTCGTTAGGGATTTGCATCGATGAGGGCTCGGGGTTTAATTTGGGGGGGGGGTCCTGGGACCCCTTTCCCCGCCCCTCCCTCACCCCTCTCCCTTTTCCCGGGGAGTGGGGGTCCCGTGCAGGGGGATCCCTCTTGTCCCCTCCCTCGGCCTCGCCCTTCCCCTCCTCCCTTCCCCCCGGGAAGGGCGTGTGAGGCTGGAAATCCGCTGCTTTAGGATATTTTCCCGAATTTTTAGGCTGCATAAGGAGGCGCCGTCCCTGGGGAGGCCGAAAGGATGCGCAAAGCCCCGGAGCCAACCCAGGGCAGAGCCGAGCTGCCCCAGAGCCTCCCATTCCCTACTCCCGGCGCTCCCAGCACGCCTGGAATGGGGCTGGCGAGGGGGAGGAGGCGAGAGGGGAAATCTGGGAAGCGCTGGAACAAATGGCGCTTTGATAGACAACGTCTGGCAGTGCCAAGGCCGCCGCCGAGCGCGTTCCAGAAGCCGGAGATATTAAATAAACTTAAAGATAATGAATAGCCTTCTGTGGCTCTCCTCGGGCTGCGCCCGGGCTCTCCTGCCCCCCACAACTCGTGACTCGGGGACTCTCGGAGCGGAGAGGAGGCGGTGAGAGAGGCCAGGGGGGTGCTGATGGCTCCCAGGCGGGGATGCGAAGGAAAACGCGGCTCCAGCCGCGCTCCAGGCGCTGCCTTTTATTGATGGAGAGGTGTTAAAGCGGCGTCGGCCGTGAATATTTAATCGCCATCCACGCCGCTGTTCCGGATCAAGCCCGCTCCTTTCCCGGAGCGAGGTTTGGAATCGGCCGGGTTCGTTCCGTGGGAAAAGAGCCTGGCGAGATTGTGGGGAATAAAAAAAGGTGGCCGTAAAATCACCCCCCTTCTCTTTGTTAGAGAATCCACAGCTTCCAACAGCAATTTCCAAAACATCTGTCGAGGCTTCTCTTTCTTTATTTCACTTTTAATTCTTTTTTTTTTTTACGGTCCGGAGTGGAAATCCCAGCCCGGCTCTGCTGCTTTTAATCCCAAATAAAAGATCAGGCGGCCACGCCGAAGTTTCCCGGACTCCAAGCGTTCCCTGGAGAGGGGGGATGACCCCACCCAGGCACTGAAAACATCAAATCCAGCCCAAAAATCTGTGGGGGGAGGCAGCCCCCTCAAGGGGGCCCCCCCCCCCCCCCCAAAGGCAGCAGAAGCTGAATTTTGGTCCTGGGCTTTGCTTAACCCTAAAAAAAAGGGGTTGGGGGCAGCGTCTCGGCTACTCCACGCATTTTAAGGGTCCCCCCTGGGCCCTTCGCCCCCCGCCCCACATTTCCCATCCCCCCGGGTTCTCCTTTTCGCCCTCCTTTGGCACAAACCCCTCCTGGACGCCTCCCAAAATTCGGGCCTCTCCCGAGGAAACCCCCGACGGCCGAGCCGTGATTTATTTGGGGTGGCACCGCCGCTGACCCCTTCTCATCCCGAAACCTCCCCCAAACCCCCCTGGGCCCCCCATGAGTTCGGGGTTTAAAATCACGCGTCGGGAGGAAGATTTTCAAGGGATCCGCGGGAGCAGCAGAAATCCGGGAAGGAGATCACGGATCCAGGGGCGGGGGTTTGGGGTTTGTGAGGCTGGAAAAGAGCAGAGGGAAAAAGCAAGGCCCCTCTCAGGCCCATTTCTTACCCCTCCTTCTCCTCTACCGTTTATTTGCCCTCCCCGCGAGGGTTTTTGAGCTTTCACTCAAAATCCTCTTTTTTTTTTCCTCATTTTTTTTGCAGCCCGGGACGTTTCGAGCCCCAGCAACCGCGGCGTGGCCCGGCCGGATTCTGTGCTGCGAGAGAAAAGAGGAGGAGGAGGAGGATTGGGATGAAGGGTGGGATGTGGGAGGCAGGGAATGGCCCCGGAATTCGCGTGGGCTCCGCGCAGCCCCCGCGCCTCTCCCAGCGCTGCCTTTGTGTTGTTTTTCCATCCCTTTATCCCTTTTTTTCCCCCCTTTTTCCTTAAGGGAGGGGATTTTTCCCCCTCACCGAAATAGAACGGCGAATGTTAAAATTAGAAAGAAATGGCCCCGCTTGGATTTAAAACAATAAATTAAAAAAAAATAAACCCCAAGCTCAAGGAAAATTAAACCAGAACTGAATGCGGGGAATATTCCTGACTCCCGGAGCCTCTGGAATTGTTGGTTGGGAGCGATTTCTTTTGTCTCCTCTCAGGGAACACGAGGAGATTATTAAACCTCGTTACAAAGCGCGAAAAGAGGAAGGAGAATGATTTATGGAGGAAAACAAAAAACCAGCGCGTTTTGGAATGAAATACGGAGCATCGTTGGTTTTATAAAGACATTTATTTACTCTATGAAAATAATATACAATAAATAATTTGCCCTTTGCTATGAAAGGATTTGAATAAATAGGCTACATCTAAAACGTAAAAAGAGGAAGGAAAATTCCCCTGATTTCTTTTTTTCTTTCTTTCTTTTTTTTTTTAATTTAATTTTATTACGAAAGAAAAAAGTCTCGTTCTGATTCCTGAGAAAGTCGCTGGGAGGATTTACAAATTTTTTATTTTCTCTCGAGGGCTGACATCTCCGCTGCTCGTGAGAACTACCGGCTGCTTCCTTCGAAATAAATAAAGGGGGAAAATAAATAAAACTATCATCAAATACCTGCATTTTAGCAAAACTCGGGCCTCTAAATAAATATCGAGAGGGCGATTTGGGTCTCACGGAGCTTTAAAAGGGAAGTGGGAGGAGGTGATTGAATGAGAAATGGCTTGAGGTTGATTTAGGGAGGATTTTGGGGCGCCAGCAGCGGCCGGGCTGGGGCTGGTGGCCCCAAAAGCGCGGGTGGGATGAGAGAGAGAGGAGCCCCGCTATTGGAAATTGAAATGCTGCAGGTCTATGCTACAAAGTGCGCTCGTAAAAAAGTCCAGCTCCTCCTCGGAGAAGCGCAGGGGACTCTCCAGGGAGCCGTGGGCAGCGGGGGAAAAACCCTGCGAAAGCTGCAGGCACGGCTCGGCCGGGAACAGGCTCAGCTCCGGCAGCACGGGAGACCCGCAACCAGCGCTGCCCTCTCCCGAGGCCACCCCGGGCTGCTCCGCGCTCGCCCCCGCGTTCCCTCCGGGCTCCGGGACCGTCCCCAAACCCTCGGGCTCCTCGGCGGGGTCACTGCCCTCATCCAGGCCGGGGAAGGGGAGCTCCCCGTCCGGAGTTTCTTTGTGCTGCGTTTGTCTCTTGTGCTTCATGCGGCGGTTCTGGAACCACACCTTCACCTGGCGCTCGGTGAGGTCGAGCAGAGCCGCGATCTCCACGCGTCGGGGCCTGCAGAGGTATTTGTTGAAGTGGAATTCCTTCTCCAGCTCCAGCAGCTGCGTGTTGGTGTAGGCGGTGCGGAGCCTCCTGGAGCCGCTGCTGTCCGCCAGCCCCGAAGTGTCTGAAACAACACGGGCGGGGGGAAAAATCGGCACCGGCGGGGACAAATCGAGGGGATGGAGCCGTGCCCTCGATGTGGCCGGCTCGGATGGGTGCGGGAGAGCCGCTTCGGTGATGGAAAAATTGTTTAATTCAACTCTTCCCGCTCTGGAGGAGGGTTGGGAATCGCCCCCCGCGCCCTTCGCCTCGAGGAGGAGAAGGGATTTTGCCCCCTGGCCTCTCTCTTTAGAACCCTTCCTTCTCTGCCACACTGGCGGAGAAAGGGAATTCCAAACCATTCCTTCTTTTTTTTTTCACCTTTTCCCCGCACTTCGGGCGCTTTGATTTCATTATCCCGGTTTTCCCCGGCCAATGAGCTCCGGTGTCCGCCCTGCTCCTGCCCGAGCGTTCACCTGAGCAGTGCCGTGGAAATCCTGGAATTGTTCCTCCAACGCTTTATCCCGAGGGAAAAGAAGCTCCCTGGCCCGCGCAGCGCCTCGCGGAGAGGCTGCTCCTTTTTGGGGGGTTCGGGGAGGGTTTGGAGGTGTCATAATTTCATTTTGCAGGATGCTGAGAGCTCAGCCCTCGCTCTTTCACCTCCCCACCCTGCTGGCATCAGCCCTCGCGCTCCCCACCCATTTTCTTTTCCCCCCTCCCCACTTCTTTGGGGTTTTGTTGTCTTTGCTTTTTCCTTTTTTTTCTTTTTTTTTTCTTTCCTTTTTTTTTCTTTTTTTTTTTTTCCTTTTTTTTTTTTTTTTTTTTTTTTTTTTTTTCCTTTCCTTTTTTCCCGCAGGCTGTGAAAAAAAGCGGGGCTGGCAGAGAGACCCGAACAAACGGAGCTGCAAAATCCCCCCTCGGGATCCTCCCCGGCCCCTTCTCCCTCCCGGCTTTGGCAGAAGTTGCAGCAATTTGTTCTTTTTATTCGCGGGGGGGGTGGGGAGGAGGCA
>VZRV01009828.1:3872-22256 GCA_013398115.1 Falcunculus frontatus
GGGAGGAACGGGGAAAAAAAAAAAATAACCCCGAGAAAAAAAATTAAAAATAAAATTTAAAAAGGAAGAAAAAGGGGCAGGAGAGGGAGGGCAGGAAAATAAAAGAAATAAACCCGCTCGTGGCCGGGCTGACGCTGCTTTTGGGGGGATTTTTTGGCTTCTTAATTCTTTCTGGGATTTTTTTTTTTTTTTTTGGGAGAAGTGGCGGCCGGGCAAAGGGAGCCGGAGGCTCCCGGGATTTTTGGGGGGAAGCTTTGGAGCTTTCCCCCTTTTCCCAGCGCGGCTCCAGGCCCCGAGCGGGGTCCCCGAACCCCGGGACCCCCCCGGGGACGCTGCGGTGCCCGGGGGGGTTCGGGGGAGGGGGGACAGCGGAGGGAGGGGGGCAAAAATCCCAAATGCGGGCGCGATCCGCGGTTCAATCCCCACAGTCAAGGTCGGATTTTACCCGAATTCGGGGTTTTCGCCCCCCCGGCGCCGCTCGGGGAGGGCGAATCCGCCTTGGCCGAGCGAGAGGAGCCCTCGGGAGGCTCCCGCTGTCGCCCCCGGCCGCTGTTCCAACCTTCATCCCGAATAAAGTTCCCTTTTCCTGCCTTTCTTTGTCCCTTTTCCGTGCCCTTCCTCTCCTCTCCTCCTGCCCAAGTTCTCGCTCGCTCCCTTTTGTTCCTTCCTCCCCTTTCCTTTCCTTAAAAACCCCCCAAAAAAAGGGGAAAATCGCCCACAATGGAGGCAGAGGCTGCGGGATATTTCCTGGTGCCTGCGGTTATCCCGGGATTGTCGCTCGGAGTAAATAAATGAGGGGAAAAATCAAATTTCAGGCCATCCGCGGATCTCGCTCTGCCTTTCCCTCCCTGCTAAAATCCTTCAGGGGGGGAAAAAAAAGAAAAAATCCCATTTATCCCAGGTCCTCCCATGGAAAACCTGCCCGGGACAAGAATCACCCTCTGGAAACGCCGAGCTGAGCCACGGAGGTAAAAAAAAAATTCCCATTTTTCCGCCGGAAAAATTCCGCTGCGGGAGTTTTTTACCTGCTCGAGTGCCTCCCCCCCGCTCGCGTCCCCCCTCGTGTCTGCGGCTCAGAATTCCCGTCCCTCCAGCGCTGGAGCTACCGCGGGTGGACAATAAATTCCGAGCTGCAATTAAAGCTCGGAACGATTCCTTCAAGCGCGTTGTGGTCTCTTTTTTCCCCCCCCAAAAAAATAAAATTTCAGCTCTCCTCCAGCTTCAGCCTCCCGCGGGTGTTCCCAAAGCCCCGCCAGCAGCGCGGAGAGGCGGAAAATCCGCGTTTCCCTCCAGCTTCTCTCGGGGATTTTTTGGGGCGCGATGCGCTTCGAGGGGAAAAAAAAAAATCCCCAAAAGCCGCAAACCCTAAAAAAAAAACCAAACCCCATCTCGTAAACGAAAAGAGGAGCGGGGGAACAAGCCCGAACCCAGAGAGGCGAGGCCAACACCGCCTGGAGAAACATTTTTCCATCCTTTCCGCCGCTGCATTCATTATGTTTGTGTCAGACAGGCTGTAATTAGCATAGATAACCGCGGGCCGCGGGTTGTGTCTGCGATGTGCCATTGTCTGCCCGCTCCTGGCACCTCCGCCAGCCCCAAAGGTGTCGGGGGAGCGCCCGGTGCCCTCGGAGGAGACAAAAAAGAAGCCCCGAAAGGCGGCGGGGGAGGGCGGAGGCGGCTGCGGATTCCAGCCCGGAGTCTCCGGCCTGCTGCGGGAAATCCGCGCGCGGCCCCAAAGCGCAGCTTCCCGCCCCAAAAAAAAGCCCCGGGTTGGGTTTTTCGGGCTCTCCCTGGATCTGGGGGGTCCCAAATTCCCCCTCGTGCGAGGAGCGGTGCGGGAGAGCAGCGCGGAGCCGGTACCTGCGCGGATCCCCCGCGGCTCCGCGCCGCAACCTTGGGCGATTCCTGCTTTTTCCCACCATTCCCGGCATTTTCCAGCTCCTTTTCCAGCCGCTTTTCCGCCTCCTCTCTCCTCAAAGACCCGGGGGGGGGCTTTTTCCCCGAATCCCCACCAGCGAACGCCCACGAGAAACCAGAATTGATGGAATCGCTGCGAACGGCACCAAAATAAAGCCCAGCTCCCCCCAAAAATACAGGAAATTCAGCAGCGCAGCCTCTCCCCGCCCCAGCGCTTTCCCCGGCAGTTTTTGGCTTGTTTTGGGGTTGTTTTAAGGTGGTTTTTTTTTTTATATTTTCCGTCCCCCGCGGCAAAGGATGAAATTCCCCCTCCAGGGCGATTCTCGCCCACGCAGAGAAAGCTCCGGGTTTTGAAATTCCACCTGCTGGGAGCGGAGCGTTCCAGGAAAAGCCGCCAGAAAAAAAAAAAAAAGAAGAAGAAGAAGAAATCAGGCACGGCCGGATTGGCGATATCGCCGATATCGGACTCTGAGAAAGCGGAATCAACTCCCGGAGAACGGAGGGGGAAAGAAAAAAAAGAAGCAAAAATAGAAAATACGCGGGGAACAGCGTGGGGTCCCCGGCGCTGCTCCTGGTTTTCCATAAAAAAGCGGCGCATCCCAGGAAAATCTCGGAGCCATAAATCCCCCCCCGCGCCCCTCCGCAGCTCTAATATCATAATTAAAAACCAGTGGGGGAGATTTTAACTTTTTATGGCGTTTCTGGGGTTGCTGAGCGTATTTTAAGTTTTGCTGCTTTTTTTTCTTATTTTATTCCTCTCCCTCTCCCTCTCTCTCTCCCTCTCTCCAGGGGTGGCTCGGAAATAAAAATCAATCTTAATATGCACAGAATAGAAATTGGTTTGTCTGGTTCACGCTGTTCGAAGGAAAAAGGGGAAGAAAATCTGCAGATTGTTAATCCCGAGAAGGCAAAACTCATCACACACGTAATGAATCCTTTAAATCATTCAATTATCACAGCACTAATATCAAATAATTATGGTTAAACGTACCAGTAATCAACCTTGTCCCTGTTGAAATATTAATTTAAAGGAGTGCGGGGTGGTTTTTTTCTTCTTCTTTTCTTTTCTTTATTTTTTTCCCGCTTCTTTCGCCCTTTTTTGCGACTTTTTAATTCCGTTTTTTGCCCCCGGGCTGATGAAAACACCCCAAACCAGCAGCACTTTGACCCAAATCAGCAACACTTGGCGCTTTTTCCGCCCTCCAAACCGAGCATTTTTAACACCAAACAGAGCATAAAACCCAGATATTAAATGATTCATTCATTTTATTCTCCTTTTAGGGCACAACACGCAGCCCCAGATGGGAAAATCGCGATTTTTGCCATCGAAATAAACTCCTGCCGCAGGGACTTCGCCCTCGGGCTCGCAGGGGAGAAGCCAAAATTGGGGGAAAACACCAAGAAATCACAATCCAGCGGCAAAAGTGACACCTAAAAACCACCGCTGCGGCCAAAGCTCGACCTGCCCGCAGCAAACCCGCGAGCCTGACCCCGAAAAACCCAAATATTCCGAGTTTTGGGCTCAATTCCTCCGCGCCAACCTGCGCCTTTCACCCTCACACCGACACCCGGCACAGCCCGGGGTTTTTGGGGTCCCAGGACGCACAAATCCACGAGAAACCGGGAGGAATTTGGCTCCCCAAATTCCCAATTTTCCACTCCGCCCTTCACCTTTGCCTCCCGGCGTTTTCAATCCCCACCGATTCCTCTTTCCCCGCGATTTTTGCTTCGTTTCACTCCTTCATTTTCCCTTTCCCCCCTTTTTTTTTTGGCATTCAAAGGCTGGCACAACTTTCCCAACTTTTCCCAGCGCTTTTTAAGGGGGAAAAGGCGTAAAATAACCAATTGTTTTCCTCTGCTCGTGCAACACAAACTCCTGATTTCCTCCATCCCCAATTCCTCAGGTTTTTAGGTGTTTTTACTCCAGAGAAATTCCCAATCCAATCTCCCCAGAGCAACCTGGGGCTGGAAATCCAGATTAAAGCGTGGAAAAAAAAAGGGGGGGGAATATAAAATTGAATCCCTGCCTGGAGCCACCGGCAGCAGGAGAAGTTGAAACCCCCAAATTCTGCTTTTTTTCCCCCCCTTTTTCACCTCCCCCAAACGCTGCGAGTTCTGGGGGGGTTTTTTAGGGGCCAGGGGGGGATCAAACAGAAAAAGGGGCGCTCCCAGCACCAGCACAAAACCCCCCCAAAAAAATCAGCGCTCCCCAGCACCTCCTCCTCAGCCAAAACCCCCCAAAAAAATCCCCAAATCGCCTTCGCATCTCAAAAGAAATTAATTAAAAAAAATTTTATGTATGCAAAAGCCGCCACGGGGGAGGGGGAAAGGGGGAGAATTTCCATTTTCATTTTGATTTTGATTGTTTTTTATTATTTATTTCCTTTTTAATCTCCTTTTTTAAAGGCATCACCCCCGCGCCGGGGCTCTGCCAGCCCCTGCTGATAATTTGGGGCGGAAAAGCGCAAAAAAAGCGCTGCCTTTGTCCTCCTCATTTCAGCAACAAAAGGGGGGAAATTGGGGCCAAAAACTCAAAGAAAAAGGGGCCAAAAAAATCAAAGAAAAAGGGCAAAAAATCTCCGGAGGGGTTCGGTGAAGGTTTGGGTGGTGCTGGTGCCGATCCCCATCGCGCTGGGGATGGGGTGGGATTTTGGGGGGGTTTTATTTTAGGGTGGCCGGCGCTCGCTGCGAGTTGCGCGGGGCGCGCAAGGAGCGCCCCGGGGCGCGCCCGGCGGAGCTGCGAGTGCTGCCCTTGATGAAGACGAACTGACGTAATTAAGGCAGTTTCTTGTTGCCGAGCTAAAAGCCCATCCCAACAACATGAAACTACCTAAACCACAGATCAGCTGCGCTGGGAAGGGGCGGAAGATCCACGCATTTTCTGTCAGAGAGGAGGGAAGAGAGGGGAAAAAAAATATCCAGGGAGAGCGGACAGCGAGAGGAGGAGGAGGAGGGAGAGAAAAGAGGGATGGGAGGAAGGTGAGGAAAAAAAAAATAAAGGAGGGGAAAAAAAAAGGAGAGGAAAGGAAGAAAATTCGCCCCCTTTGTTGCTGGTCTCCCTTCGCTCCCCTCCCGTCTCTGCCCGAATTTCGCAGCCCGGAAAATGCTTTGGGGGCCGGGAGAAAGGGAGGGAAATGCCCCAAAATAAAACCCCCGAAGCGGCATCTTTAATGTGTCCGTGAACGGCTTTAATCGGCGCTGCTCGCTGCTCGCGGCGGCGGCGGAGGCGTTTGGGGGGAGAAGAGCTCGAAAAAGCCGAATTATTGCGGGCTGCGCTCTCTCATTGCCAAAGCGGCCGCGTCCTGACCTTCTCGCGTTCAAATCGCCCTGGTCCGGCCCCAAAAAAGCTTCCCCGAGCGCCCTGCGCGGCCGGCGGAGCTGCGAGCAGCGAGCCACGATCACCCCGCGCCCGCGCTGCGCTCAGCATCCTCCTCTGAAAGGCACCGCGGGCACCTCTGCCCGCAGCGCTGGCACCTCCGCCACGCTCCAAATCCTCGCGTTCCCCCCCAAAAACCCCGCTATTCCGCCAATCGCCACGTTTAGCAAAGCCTCCGCCGCTCCCCGAGCCAACTCCGCGCAAGTAAGTTTCGAGGAAAGGGAGGTTTCGGAGGAGAAAAATGGGAATATCCTCGGGATCCGTCCCGCAGCGCGCATCGCCCCCGCGGAAATCCCGCTGTCAGGCGCGCAGGGAGCCGCTCCCGCGGAGGGCGAGCCCCCAAATCCTCCCGGAAAGCCGCGGAGCTGAGGCACGGCCGGAGAAACCGCGGCTCCTCCGCTTTACCTTTGGCGCGGAGGAGGAGGAGGGAGGCATTAAAAAAAAACAAAAAAGAAATCCATCCGGAGAAAGAAATCGGCTGCCTTACCTTGGGGCTGCCATCCCAAATCCCGCTTTTCCCGAGGTGTATTCCCAGGGAGGGCGATCCCTCCTCGGCAGCGCCCGCGGGGAGCGCGCGCCGCTCCCCAAAAAAGCCCAAAGCGCGGAGGAGTTGCGCATCCCAAGGTTGCTGCTTCAGCTCTGCCTCCCTTCCCTCCTCCACAGTCACCTTTAAATGCATCTTTTACTGCTGCGGCACATTATATTTGCAGATCATAAAATCCACCTCCAGCGCTTACCGAGACTGTCCTGACATTACTGTTTTATGACCTTGACTTATTGTGGTCACCTGGATAATATTTAAATCAACGTTATGGGCTCTCGCTTATATTAAAAACCCCCGCCAGGAGAGGCTCCTGGAAGCCTTAAAAGGATGAGTCCTGAGGAGAGAGAGAGAAAAAAAAAAACCTCTTATATATAAGGTGGTGGTGGGGGGGAGTTGGTGGTGGAAAAGAAGTGGTTCTTCACCCAAAAAAAAAAGCCCAACAAAAAAAAAAAAAAAAAAACCCAACACTTTAAGGAACCCACCCGTCCACGGTTCTATGAAATTTATTTTCGCTCCTTAAAGGAAGATACATGCAAAGGATAACACATACAGGATATATTTAAATACCACAGCCACGAGAAATGGACTTTTTCCTTTTTTTTTTTTTCCTCCTTCCCATCCTCAGATCACCCAATACCGCTCCATTTTTAAATTATTTTTTTCTCCTTTTTTTTTTTTTCCCTCTTCTCTATTCCCCTTAAATATTTTATTTTATGGATGGCATCGCTTTCCCTGGGAGGAACTGCACAACTACGGGCGTGAGATGTCCCCACTGCAACTTGAATTTACAGACACTTATATGAAATCCATCTTTTTTTTTTCTGGGATTTTTTTTTTTTTCGCCGTTTTTTATTATACAATAGGCAGGCTACGCTAGGATATGGGGGGAAAAACCAACTTTGGGACTCATTTATTCCCTCCTAAACGTAAAAAACACACCGGGGGAAAAGTCCTTCTGCTTCGTGCTGCACGGAAATAACTTAAACCATTCGATAAGGTCGGGTTTTGGGGTGTTTTGTTTGGTTTTTTTTTTTTTTTAGCGACCATCTCCACCTTTTATTTTTCCACCGAGAAAACCGCGGGTGCAAAATCCCTCCTGGCGCTCAGAGCGCTGCGTCTTCTCCCTCTGCAAAAACCACTCGAGGTCCTTTATATTTTATATTTCATTTCACTCGTTTTGTTGTTTCTTTTCCGGGGAGGTGCGGAGGAGGGAGGAGTGGGCGCATCGCCTTTAAACCCGAGAGGGGGGGGGTTAAAATAAAATAAAATAACACAATAATAATAATAAAATACCGACAAAACACCCCCTGATTTCAAAAAAAAAAAAAAATTTTAAAAAAAGCACAAATCACGGGCGGCTCCGAGAGGGGAGGGGAGAGAGGAGGACGAGGCTCAGGTGAAATTAAAATTGGAGGTGAGTTCGCGGATCCGGTTCTCCCGGTTCATCTTCTTGAGCTTCATGCGGCGGTTCTGGAACCAGATTTTGACCTGCCTGTCCGTCAGGTTGATGCTCTTGCTGATCTCCAGGCGGCGCTCCCGGGTCAAGTACATATTGAACAGAAATTCCTTCTCCAGCTCCAGCGTCTGGTGCTTGGTGTAGGGACACCTCTTCTTTCTTCCGCTCTTCGCCGTCAGCCAATTTCCTGTGGCGTTCTCCGCCTTTATGTCCTCTGTTAAAAATAACAGCCCGCCGTGAGACACCCGAGGAGCGGCCGCGAGGCGCTGAAAAGGCTCCTTTTTGCTTCGTTTTTTGAGCACCCACCCTCCCCAAAAATGAAAAAAAAAGCAGCGAGTTAAAAAATAAAGGCGTTCGGTTTCTGGAGGGTTTTGGGGTTTTTTTCCGCTCCTCGAGGTGATGGGGGGAAAAGGGGAATAAAGAGAGGAGCGGCCGCGCTGCGCTGAGGGGTTTGGGGAAGGGGAATAAGGGGGTTTTGGGGGAAGAATGGGATTTTTGGGGAGGGAAAAAGGGGGTTTGGGGGAAAGAATGGGATTTTTGGGGAGGGAAAAAGGGGTTTTGGGGGAAAGAATTGGATTTTTGGGGAGGGAAAAAGGGGGTTTGGGGGAAAGAATTGGATTTTTGGGGAGGGAAAAAGGGGGTTTGGGGGAAAGAATCGGATTTTTGGGGAGGAGGAGGGAGTTTGGAGGAGGTAAATGTGGGGTTTGGGGAGGGGAATTGGGTTTTTGGGGAGGGAAATGGGGATTTTGGGGAGGGGAATGGGGGTTTTGGAGAGGGGAATCGGGGTTTTGGGGAAGGAAATGTGTTTTGGGGAAAAGAATGGAGTTTGGAGGAGATAAATCGGGGTTTGGGGAAGGGAATGGGGTTTTTGGGGAAAAGAGGAGAGGGTTTGGGGAGAAGAATCGAGTTTGGAGGAGAAAGCTCGAGGTTTGGGGAGGGGAATGGGGTTTTTGGGGAGAAGAATCGAGTTTGGAGGAGATAAATGGAGTTTTGGGGAGAGAAATGGGGTTTTCGAGGAAAAGAAGTGAGTTTGGAAGAGATAAATCGGGGTTTGGATGGAATAAATCGGGTTTGGGGAGGGAAATCTGGGTTTTGGGGAGAGAAATGGGGTTTTTGGGGAGAAGAATCGAGTTTGGATGAGATAAATCGGGATTTGAGGGCGATAAATCGGGATTTGGGGAGAGAAATGGGGTTTGGAGGAGGTAAAAAAAGGGGTTTTTTAGGGAATAAATGGGTGAGAAAAGCACCTCCACCGCCGAGGAACCCGCAAAGGTCGCGGGGTGAAGATCTCCTGCCTCCCCCACGGCAATTAAACGCCGCTAATTAAAAATTCCCTGCGGTCGGAGATGAACTGTGGGGTCCGCCGCAGCCCTGGGGGCGTCCCCAAATCACCCCGAAACCCCCAATCCTTTCTCAGCTCCTTCAGGGGCCGGAACAGGCGCATTTGGGGGATATTTTGGGGTGAAATAAATCCATTTTCGCTGCCCCCCGAGCAGCTTTTCCCTCGAGGGTTCGCCCCGTTGAGCTGCGAGGGCACAAATTGGGGAGAAATCGGAGGAATTTCGGGAAAGGCGCCCGAGTTTCACACGTCCCTTAAATAAACACCAGCGGATCCTTGGGGTTGAATTTGGTCATGAGCAGGAAAAACTCCGGCACCGAATTCCCGGCAGGGATCTGAGCCTGGATCCCAGGGGAAAATCCGAGAGAATAGCAGCAAATCCTCGGCCCCGGATTTGGGGAAATTCCGTGGAAATTTGGGGTTCGCCCTCCGGGCTTGGCCCCAGAACCTCGAAAGCCACCAAAGCTCAGGAATCCTCTTGGAAACGCTCCGCGCCCCCTCCCCCGAGCGCTGAAATTCCACCAGAAAGGGATTTTTAATTCGAAATAAACCAAAATTCCGGCTCGACAGAAACGAAAATCGCAGCTTTGAGAGGTTTTCCAAGGAAACCCCGGGAACAGAAACCACCCGAATCCGCCCCAAATCGCCTCGGACCGTTCCAAACGCGAAACCTCCGTGACCACGACCCCAAAAAAAGCTCCAAAATCCTCCCAGCGCCGCGCGCCCGCTCCAAATTCCACATCCGAGCTGAGGGAAACCCTTTCTCTTTATTTATTTTCTCGTTCTTTCCGCCCACAGACCAAATCCAGCCCAAAATAACCTTTTTTTTGGGGTTATCTCACACCAAAACCTCTCCCGGCGCGGGCGTCGAAGGCGCTTTTGTGCAGATTAAGTTTGCAGGGTTTTGATAACCTTGACTTTGCTTTTTTTTCCCCTTTGTTTTGTTGTTTTTTTTTTTTCTGTCGGGTTTTTTTTTGGGGTGTAATCGATGCTCGGCTGCGAGATCAAATCGTTTCATCTCCGGATCCCAAAGCAGAAATGCGAATTATTAAACAGAATAAAGAGGGCCGGGGAAGGGGGAAAAAAAAATGGGAATTTCAGGGTTCTGCTTCTCCCAAGGCCGATTCTGATGGGGGAGGAGAGGTTTTGTTGGGGGCCAGGATTTTTTGGGGGGGTCCACACCCGAACAGAGCCTTCATTTTAGGATATTTTAGGATAATTTAGGATATTTTAGGATATTTTAATCCACCCAGCGCAGGCAAAGCCAGGCTTAGATCCGAGCGGGATTTTCCAGATATTTTTTGAGGGTTTTTTTCCCCTCGGAAAATCCAATGCATCCCTTCACATCATTCCCGCTCCCTGAATCCGCCTCTGGATTTACCCCGCTGGGATTTCCGAGGGGGATAAACCCCGAATATTCCCAGATTTTCAGCCTCTCCAGCGAAAAATCCAAGCGCCTTCCGCGCAAGCCTCGCCTCGGGAAAATCCCAAACTTAAAACATCTGCTCAGCACAACACAGAAACATTTCTCTGCCTCCGCAAACGAGACCTCGATTCGCCAGGAACAAAACAAAACAAAAGCAAATGAAATAAAAAAAAGCTTTTTCCTCTCCCTGAGCCTCTTCCCAGCCCCGGGAAGAGCCGCAATTCCCGCCTGGAGCCGCGGATTCCTCCCCGCGCGTTTTCATTTCCATTCTTTCCATTTTATTTCTCTTTTTTTATTTTTTCCTTTTTTTTTTTTTAACCCCGAGCCAAGGCCAGAAGAAACCAATTCTCGCCTCGTACGCGGAAATGAAGAATTCCCCTTGAAAAAAGGGGCCAAAATCGGGGTTCATCCGCCTCAAAAAATCACAACAACCCCTCCCCAAGAGCCGAGAAAACCCAAATCTCCGCGATTCCGAAGCAAAGCCGCTCCCGCTCTCCGCAAACTCCGATTTTTCCATCTTTTCCTTGGCATCAAACACGAGCACAGCAGATTTTCCAAGGCGCCGACCGCGCTCTCTGCTCCCTTTTCTCCCCTCTGATATTTAAATATATAAATATATTTTCAAAACGACCGCATTTGAGGAAGAATATCTGAGGGTTTTGGGTTTTTTTCCCCCATAATCCAGATTATTTTAAAGCCGGTTTCTGCGGGAGAAGGCGGCGGGGCAGAGAGCGCGTTCCTGAATATTCCCTGAATATTCTCTGAATATTCCCTGAATATTCGCTGGATATTCTCTGTCCCCGACAGCTCCGATGAATTAAATAAGGAACCATTCTCTCTTACCTTTCGCCTCGCTGTCGGAATTATCGGTGCTGGTGGTGTCGGTGCTTTTATTGAGCTCCTTCTCCGCCTCGGCCGCGCCGCCTTTTCCAGCGGCGCCGCTTTTTTCCGTTTTAATTTCGCTCTGCGGCTGCTCCGCGGGGGCGTTTTCGGGGAAATTCCCTTGGAATTTGGGCGAAATCCTCTCCACCACGGGCGGAGGGGGCGGAGGAGGCGGCGGAGCCGCTTCCAGATGCTCGCTCCTGGCGCTCAGGCTCGCCCTGGCTTCGAAAGCGGCCTCGAAATCGGCGGAGTTGCCGCAATTCTGCGCCTTCTCCAGGGAGGGGTAACCTTGGCCGGCTCGGTAGTAGCTGGGCACGGGCACCTCGTGCTCGCCCAGGCACGATTCGGGCATCGGGGAGGGGAACAGGGCACCTTCGGGGGCGTTCTTGGCCCTTTTTTCCGCCGTGAACATGCAGCAGACATTCTCCTCCTTGACGCTGGCCGGGAAGGAGCAGGACGGCAGCTGCCTCGCAACAGGTTGCTCGATCCTAAAAGCGCTTTTGGGGTCGGCCCAGGTGTCGAGCTGAGCCAGGTAGGACGGGTAGGATCCCAGGGAAACCTCGTCGCGTTTGGGCAGAGACGGGAGGATGCCGCAGCTCCGCATCACCCCGCAGCCGAAATCGCCGCCGGGCTGCCCGAACATTCCCTGGCCCGAGGCGAAATTCTCCCCGCGGCTCAGCGAGTCCATCAAAAACGAGTTGGGAGTCACATTGTTGGGACATGACATTTTCTCTCCGAGAGGGCTTTTAAGGAGGAATACTCCAGCCAGGGGCTGACATCTTTTTTTTAGCGAGGGGGGAAGGAGGAGAGAGGGAGGAAAAAAAAAAAAAAATTAAAAAAAAAAAAAAAAACCCCCACCCCCAAAATTTTCCCCCCCTCCTTTTTCGCCCCCCCCCCCCCCCCCCTTTTTTTTTTTTTTTTTTTTTCTTTTTTTTTTTTTTTTTTTCCCTTTTTTTTTTTTTTTCCCCCAATTAGAAAAATCGCGCTGCGTGATGTTCAGGCCAATGAGGATTGAAAATGGCCTTGATGATTCAGACGGCGGAAACGTCACGGGGGTCAAGTTGTCGCCACCGGGAGCGGCACCGTGGAGCAACAGCGACATCTGCCCGCTCCCGGCCGGGACCTTCACGTTGAACAAAGCCCCGAGCAGCCGCTGCCCTCCCGCCCCGTTTGTTTACCAACCCAGCCCTTGCTTGGGGATTGAAAAACGGGGGGGAAAAAAACCCCCCAATTTCCCACCCCCGGGGTGTGTTGTTAAGGCGGCGAGAAATGGGGGAAATTTAATTTATTTAAAAAAAAAAAAAATTAGAAAAATCGCGCTGCCGTTGTTGGGGTTTTTTTGGGGTTTTTTTTTTGTTTTTAATTCTGGCTTCGGTGGATGGGTCAAAAATAATCTTTTGGTGGCCTAAAATAGAGGGGGGTTTTTAAGGGTCGCTTCCCAACCGCGACCCCCGCTGCTGCCTCTCCTTTCTCCTTCTCCTTCCTCCCCCTCCCGACCTCGCTCCGGGCTCAGCCGCCGCCGCTTCTCGGCCGGATTTTGATTTTTATTCCATTTATTTCGGGCTCTGCGAGGGGCCGGAGGGGCTTTGGCGGGACGCGCTTGGCTTTGGCCCTTGGGAGAAAAAAGGGGCGGGGGAGAGGGGAGAGAAATTTGGGGAAAAATCCCAAAAATTCCTCATCCAGGCTTCTCCCGAAGCGGCTCCTTGGAGCAGGTTGCATTTTTCCTGAGCAGCTTCCCCTGATGAAGAAAAAGACGGTGAAATCCTAATTTTGTTTTATTTTCCTATTTTTTGGGGTTTTTTTTTTTAATTCCTCTTTTTTTTTTTCCCCCTTTCCCCGCAGCTCAGCGGCTTCGCCTCCCCTCGCTCTGCCCAAGCAGCTTTTTTTAATTATCCACTCTCATTCCCGAACTGTCTTAAGTTTCTGGGATAAAATGGCATCTGCGGAGCGCGCGGGGAGAGGGGGGAAAAAATCCCGCTGGAGAGGGGGGGAAAAAAGGTCGAATTTGGGAAAAAAGGAGGAACTTTGAGAGGGAGAACGGCGAGGGCTGAGCCGGGTCCGCTCCCGCCCGGCTCCTTCCGATCCCTCTTTTTCTCCTGGAATTCTCCCATCCAGCCACGGACTCGCTGGAAAAAAAAAAAATCTCTTTAAACCGAAACTCTCCGGATTTGGGCGGTTTTAAATTTAATTTTCATCCTTTCCCTGCAGTTTTTAATTGAATTCTCATTATTTTCCAGCAGCGAATTACGGAGGAACGTTACTTTTTTTTTTTTCCGCCTGATTTTTTTTTCCTCTCTCCTCTTTTTCCGTGGCGCGATTCCCCTCGAGGGAAGCTCAAGTTGTTTCCTTGGGAATTTTAAAACTCCCAGAGAAAATTTGATGCTTAAAACCTCAGGAATTTAAATTTTTCGTGGTCTGCTTTCCCTCCCCCTCCAACTTTATTTCCTTTATTATCCCTAAATCGCAGCGGAATTGAGATCGATGGGGTTTTTTTTCCCATCGTTTGGGGTTTGGGACAATGGGGAATAAATGGATAAAATGGGAAATAGTCCGGGAATTTCAAGATCATGACGGGGGGGAAAGAGGCGGGTTCAGAGTCACTTTCAAGGGAAACAAAAAAGAAAACGCCAGCGTTCATCCAAAAAGCAACAACAAAAAAGAAAAACCAACAAAAACCAGGGGGGGATAAGAAAAAAATGGGGAAAAAAAGGAATAAGAAAAATAAAGGACAAAGGGGGAAAAAATAAAATGGAGGTAAAGAAAGAAAAGAAAAAAAAATCGCGGGGGAATAAAGAAGTGGAACTTGACCGTTTGGGGCGATTTGTAACGGTTTAGGGCAAAGTCCCACTTTGAAAATTCTCACGTCTCCAAAGCTCTTTTCCCAAAGATTTTCCAAATCCCCCCGGATTCCCCTTCCCGGAGTTTCCTCCCCGCATCGAATGCGACAAATTCCCATTTTTTTTAGGCCTAAAAGCGGCCGATTCCTAAACCCAGCCCGGGCCCAGCTTTGGGATTCCGGCGCCATTTGGTTCCCTCGGAAAGGAAAAAAAAAATAAAAGGGGGGAAAAAAAAAAAGAAAAAGCGATTTGGGACTTTATTGCCTCAATTTGTGGGATCTGCGCAGGACTTTGGGAAGCGCTTTGATAGGAATCGTTCGGTTTTATGGGATCCAGGGAAAATTCCAGCTCATATTTATAAGCGCGGGATAAAACTTTAGTGTGGGAGCCAATATTTCCTCATTTATGGGCGATGAAATTAAAGAGCGACGCCGGATTTTTGATTGTATTCCGCTTTTTTTTCCCACTCCCCCCTCTCCTGATCCCATTTAATTCATTTTTTTCCCCCCCCGGTTTGATTTTTATTTTTATTTTTATTTTTTTCCCTCCCGTTTCCGCCTCGTTTTTGGCCGCCCAAGAATTCCCTCCAAGAGTTGCAGATTTTTGGGACACCCAAATTTGACCTGCCTGGACATTAAATGGGGTTTTTTTCCCATTTTTTCGCCCTCTATCCCGGTGTTTTCCCCGATTTTTTTCTCCCTCTCATCCCCGTTTTGCTGCTGCCAATGGAAATATGAAAAAACCGCCCGGAGTCATTCCAATAATTTGAATTTTCTCTTCCACTCGGGACCATCCCGAGCGAAACTCCCACAAAGATGGGTGGAAAAAGGAGGGAAAAAGTGTTGGAAACCTCATTTTTTTAGGAAAGCGTGGACTCTGCGAGGATAAAATCAGGATTTACAGCGGTTTTTTTGACCAGATTCTGCCAATTTCGAGCTCCCGGTGCGAAATTTGAAAGGTTTTAGGGCTCTTCTGCGAGTTCCTGATCGGCATCTTGGGGCCGCCAAGTGACGAATAAATAAAAATAATAATAAAAAAATCAGATTATTCATAAATAACGACCCGAAACTTCCTCGGGATTTCAATTTTTTTGGGGGGGGAAAAAAAAGGGGGAACGTGAAAATCTCCACGAGTCTCCGCGAGAGCGAATTTTATTTAAAGTTCACCATAATTAAGAAGTCTGATAAAAAGCGGGTCATTAAAAAGGGGGGAGAGAGGAATAAAATTCATCAGCTTAAGTGGGACCCCCGTGGGGAAAAACGCCAATTACGGAAAATAAATACCCGCAAATGCTCCTCAAAACCCCGAAAGGAGCGCGAGGAACTGCGGAAAACGCGCGGAATTTCGCAGACTTTTGGGCAATTCCTGCCCCCGGGATCCCGCGGACGCTGCGCGGCTCCAGCCCGGCCTTTTTTGGGTGAGTTTCGGGCGGTTTTTGGCCGATAAATCCTGAAAAAAATGGGTTTTTTTGCCTTTTCTCGTCCCTTTGGAGATGCGGGATGATTTTTGGGGTGGTTTTGGGGGGTTTTTGGTCGATAAATCCTGAAAAAAAAGGGGATTTTCCCATTCTTTGTCCCTCTGGGGATGGGGGCAGCTTTTTGGGGCGGTTTAGGGCGGTTTTGGCCAATAAACCCTGAAAAAATGAGGATTTTTCCCCTTCCTCGAACCCCGGGGGATGGGGACACATTTTGGGGTCACTTCAGGGGTTTTTTTGTCCAACAAACCCTAAAAAAAAAGGGGATTTTTCCTTTCCTCGTCCCCTTGGTGGCTGGGGACACATTTTGGGTCACTTCAGGACGATTTTTGTCCAACAAACCCTAAAAAAAAAGGGGATTTTTCCTTTCCTCGTCCCCTTGGTGGCTGGGGACACATTTTGGGTCACTTCAGGACGATTTTTGTCCAACAAACCCTAAAAAAAAAGGGGATTTTTCCTTTCCTCGTCCCCTTGGTGGCTGGGGACACATTTTGGGTCACTTCAGGACGATTTTTGTCCAACAAACCCTAAAAAAATGAGGATTTTGCTTTTCCTTGTCCCCTCGGAGATGAGGACGCGATTTTTTGGGTCACTTCAGGGTTATTTTTTTGTCCAAAAAACCCTAAAAATGAGGATTTTTCCCTTCTCACCCCCCTGGGGCTCTCCCCTCGCGTCCCCAACGCCAAAAAAAAGCGGATTTTCCCCCAAAACATCGTCGGGAAGGCGGAGAGGAGGGGAAGAGAGGAGCTCCCACCCCCCAATCCCACCCATCATCCCCCCGAGTCCATAAATGTCCACAATTCCCGAATAAATACCCCGGGAATGTTTTACCTGTCCCCCTTTTTTGTTTTTTTTTTCTCCCCACCTAATTAATTCACCGTGAATTAAATCCCGACCTCTCTTCGGGTTTTTTTCCCCCCGAATTTCCCTGGTTTATTCTGATTTTTTTATGGCAAACATCCATTTTTTCCCCCCTCTCTCGGAAGTTGTTCGCTGCCTTTAACGATTACATTAAATTTCTATTTTTTCCCCCCCGAATTTCCCTGGTTTATTTTGATTTTTTTATGGCAAACATCCATTTTTTCCCCCCTCCCTTCCTTTGTAGGAANCCCGAATTTCCCTGGTTTATTTTGATTTTTTTATGGCAAACATCCATTTTTTCCCCCCTCCCTTCCTTTGTAGGAAGTTGTTCGCTGCCTTTTAACGATCACCTTAAATTTGGATTTTTTATTTTATTTTTTTTTCCCCAGCGCCAGAAATAATTCTGATTTATGGCCCGGGGGGAGAACAATAACAGCGAAAAAATAAAACAAAAAAAAAAAAAACCAACCCAAACCCCAACGCCTTTTTTTTTTTTTTTATTTGTTGGCTTAGAAACTGTAAACTCTCAGCACCAGAAATCCATCAAACTTTACAATCCCTCTTTCCCCGCTTCCTGCGCCGCCGGGAAACCCAAATCCAGGGAATTATGGAATGATTTTTAAAGGGGGTTTTTCTGACCCCCCACCCTGCGCTGGATCCCTCTTTTTAATCACCCCACCCCCCAAAAAAGCGGAAATTTTGGATTTAATTCCGATTTTCAAACCTCGATTTTGCCTTTAAATAAATAAATTAATTAAAAATTGATTTTTTTTTTTAAATTTGCCGGCCGAGGTGCAGAAATCCGGGCAGGAGCTCTGGGAATTCTGGGGAAATTTCAATTATTTTTGGGGGTTTTATGGTGTTTTATGGAGCTGCGAGGTGACGGCAAAAGGCGGATTTTGGAATCTCTTTGACAAGGTTAAAAAATAATAAAATCAGCCAGAAATGAAGGCGAAGAGCAAACGACGAAATGGAGAACAATGAGGAAAAATTGGACACAAACCCCAAAGAATTCCCATTTCCCCCCAATCTGACGATAGGAAAATGGGGTTTTTTTTCACCTCAAAATCACCATTATTGAGCCAAGGCCAATTTTCACGTCGAGAGGGGAGCGCTGACATCCGCAGATGGAAAAAAACCCTCTTGGAATGGGGAAAAAAAATCCCAAAAACCTCAGATTTCGCACCTTCAGCGCGGAGACAAAACCTTGGTTGATTTTTGCGCGTTATCAGCCGGAATTTAACGGGATTAAATTGAATTTTGGCCTTTTCAGCGCAGGAAAACAGCGCGAAAAATCCGATTCGAGGGGGATAAATCGGAATTTTGAAGGGGATAATTGGAATTTTGAGGGGGATAATTGGAATTTTGAGGGGGATAATTGGAATTTTGAGGGGGATAATTGGAATTTTGAGGGGGATAATTGGAATTTTGAGGGGGGTAATTGGAATTTTGAAGGGGATAACTGGATTTTTTCGAGAATACACGAAATTTTAAAGGTTTTAAACCCCATTTTCCATCCCTGCAGCGCCCGGAGAGAATCCCCCGAGCGTCTCCCTCCCTTTTTTCCCCCTCTCGCAGCCGGTTCGAATCAAGGCACATCTTTGGAGCAGAAGCCGCAGATTTCGCAATCAAAAGGGAGCAGAGAGGCCCCTTCCGAGCAATTCAAAACCCGAATTTTCCCCGCTACTTGTAGCACATCATCAGCCCCGATATTTACATTTCTCCTCCCGGCCCTAATTTCATTTTTGGGGTTTTTGGTTTTTTTTTTTTTTTCCGCCCCAAAAATCCGGGTTTTTTATGGGTTTCGTCCTTCCCGCTCCGGCTGCGTCGCTGGAAATGAAAAATAAAAGGATCCCGGGGAGGTTTCCAGGCGCATTCCCGTGGTTTTTGTGGAATTCTCCAAAGCCGTTCCCTCTCCCATGTGCGGAGCATCCCCGAGACTCCGGGGCCTCGCAGCCGCCGCCATTTTGGGGCAAAATCCATGGAAATTGGGATTTTTTTATCCACTTTAAACCCCTAAAATTTCCCCCTAAATCCTCTTCGTTTCCTCTCCTTCATTATTCATTTTTTGGGGTTGTAATTTAATTTTTGGGGGAATTTATATTTATTTTTTACGGTGTTATTTTGGTGGTTTTTTTTTTTTTTGTCTTTTTAAGAGTCCCAATTCTGGGTTTGAGGCGCGTTTATTTGGAGGGATTTCTTTATCTTTTTATTAATATATTTATCTATTTATTTATCTATCTATTTATATACGTGTCTATTTATTTATTTA
>VZRV01009858.1:3039-16484 GCA_013398115.1 Falcunculus frontatus
CCCCTCGGCCCCGCTCCTCCCCGGCCCCCCGAGGTGAGCCCGGCTCCCGCCGCAGCCTCGCCGGCCCCCCCGCGGCCTCTTCCACCCCCCTCAGCCCGGTCCCGCCGGCGGTTCCGCGGCCGCTCCGTGTCCGGCCTCGCCTCCTCCTCCTCCTCCTCCTCCTTCTCCTTCTCCTCCTCCTCCTGTTCCCCCCGCGGCCTTCGTGGCGCAGGAGCTCGGCAGGAAATCGCCTTTTGCTCGCGGAGGATTTCTGTGGTGATTTTCGGGTGTTTTTCCGCCTTTTCCCGCAGCAGCCGCCGGTGCCCGGGATGAGCCGCCCGCGCCGGCCTCAGGGCCGGGCTCGCCGAGCGGAGCCGCGCGGGATGGGATCGCTCCAGGTACCTCGTCCCGATCCTTTTCCTCTTCCTTTTCCAGGGAATAAGTCCCAAAGCCCCGCTCCCCGCGGGGGAAGTGGCGCAATTCCCCTTCCAGAGCCTTTTCCAGCCGCTTTTCCTCAGGAGGATTTGCCAACCCTTCCCCCCCTCCGGGCCATCTGGTGCCTCTGAGGGCTTTGGAATTGCCAAAAATCCCCTCTTAAATTCCATGGATTACGTAAAGTTGGGATTGGCGAGGGTCACTCATCCCCTCGGGAATGTTTCCCCTGGAAAACTTCGGCTGGAGTTGGTGGGAAGTTGAATAATAAGAAATAATTACCTTTAATCCCTCCCTTTTTATCCCCCCCCCCCCCCCCCTTCCCTGTAATCCGTGAGGGAATAACTGGGTGGAAAAGGGGATTTTCCAGCTTTTTTTCCCGGCGCTGGGAGAGTTTTTTGAGGTTTTAGAGTCATTCCTGGTGTGGATCCCATGGATTTGTTCCTGCAGGATCAGCCTTGGGACTGGGGGGGGAGAAAACAGTCCCTGATTTTTTTGCTTGGAATTCTGAGTGGGATTTCAGGGCTGTGCTCCTGGAATTCCTGGTGATTTCTGCTCCTGAAATTCCTGGGTGATTTCTCCTCCCGGAATTCCTGGCTGATCCCTGTTCCTGATTTCCTGGAAAATTTATGATCCCACGGTTCAGGGTCCACGCTTGGATCAGCGCAAGAGCTGCCATTGGTAGCCAGGTGGGAACGTGGATTCCTTCCTTTTTTCCAGCTTCTTTCCCAGCCTTTGGGAAAAAAACCAACGTGGGATACCTCGAAAAGGGGGAATTTGCATAAGTGAAGGAGTGTGGGAATGTGGGACCTCGTGATCCATGGGAAGAGGGAATTTTCAGGATTGTGGGATTGCTCCGGGCTTTGGGATCCTGAGGGATCTCTGGGAAGAGGGAAAAACCCGGCTGTGTTTTTGTGGGATGAGCCAAAGCGGTTCCTTGCTCAATCCTTTTCCAAAGGGTTGGGACAAATCCCAGAGGTGGAAGAGGGTTGGGCGCTCCCACAATTATTTTTTTATTGGGATGGGGGAAGTTCATTTCCATGGAAATCCCTGGATTTGCCTCCTTTCCATGAGGAGGAACCAAGGAATTTGGGATTTTCAGGATGGAGCTTCCCCTTTTCCCAGTTCCACTGAGGAGGAGAGGGTGGAGCAGTTCATTAATTATTCAGTTATTAATTATTGAAATCATTAATATTTGGCCCTGGAAGTTTGGAGTTGGGGTTTGGGGTTTTTTTGGGTTTTATCCCTGGGGTTTGGGATCAGGGATTGATGCCGGGATATGTGGATAAAACAGGGATGGGAATCATGGAAAAGTGTGGAACAGTACAGGAGGAGGGAGAGAATCCCTGGAGTTTTCTGCTTGGAGCCCCAAAAATGGGGATGGAAAAGCTTTTCCCAACTTTTCCAGGCTTGGAAAAATCGGTGGTGAGCACTGAGATTGCTGCTCTCCCTCTCAATATTTTAATTTCCCAGGAATTTTTTATCCCTGGGAATGTTTAGAGGAGCCCAGGAATGCTGGCAAAGCTCTGTGGGACTTTTCCCTGCTCCCAATCCTGAATTTCCACCCCCTTTTTTTTTTTTTTTGGGATTTGTTGAAAAATGGGAGCATCTGGGGATTTTTTCCGTCTGTTGTGGGGTTTTTTGGGATCCAAGAGCAACAAAAATTTGAGGAATGTGGGATTTGGAGCGCTGGGAATGGCGGGAACGGAGCGAAACTCTTGGACTTTGGTCAGGATTTGGTCAGCTGGGATTTCTTGGGAAAGAAGTGGGGAAAAAAGAGGGAAACAAGAGGAAAATTGGTCTCTGGGAATGTTTAGGGAGAATTCCTGAGGGTTTCCTCCCTCCTTTCTCTGGGAGTTGGAAAAATAAAGGGATAAAATCCTTAAATTAACAGGGAATATTCTTAAAGGGGAAAAATCCTGAATTAACAGGGAAAAATCTGGAATTAACAGGGAAAATCGTCAGTGGGAAAAATCTTAAAATAACAAGGAAAACTCCTAAATTAATAGGGAAAAAATTCCATCCCCAATCCCATTTTTTCCTGTTTTTCTCCCAATTTTTTCCCATTTTTCTCCCAAATTTTCCCCATTTTTTTCCCAATGTTTTCCCTTTTTTTTTCCCAACTTTTCAGTCCTGCAGCCCCACCACTGCTCTTCCTCTTGCATTCCATCCCTAATCCCAGTTTTTCCCCAGTTTTTCCCCAGTTCTTCCCCAGTTCTTCCCTAATTCTTCCCCAATTCTTCCCCAGTTCTTCCCTAATTCTTCCCCAATTCTTCCCCAGTTCTTCCCTAATTCTTCCCCAATTCTTCCCCAGTTCTTCCCTAATTCTTCCCCAATTCTTCCCCAATATTTCCCCCCATCTTTCTCCCCATTTTCCCCCCTTTTTCCCCCCTGCAGCCCCACGGCTGCTCCTCCTCTGGAATCCCCTCCCTAATCCCATCTTTTCCCGCTTTCCCCAGCTCTGAGGCGCGCCGCCCCTCCTCTGCCATGGGCGACTCTCCCGCGGCCCCTCCCCTCGGGAACAGCCCCCCGGAGCCGGCGAATTCCCAAGGGAATTCCCAAGGGAGCGGCGGCGGCGGCGGGGGCGGCTCCTCCCTGAGCGTCATCACCGAAGGCGTGGGCGAGCTGGCCCTCATCGACCCCGAGGTGGCCAAGAAGGCGTGCGAGGAGGTCCTGGAGAAGGTCAAGCAGCTCCACGGAGCCGACGGAATTCCCAACGGGGAGAGCTGCCAGATCCGCTGCCTGGACGAGGAGGCGCCGGGGTCGCGCATCCAGGAGGAGGAGGAGGAGAGCTCCAACACGGTGCGGACGGCGCGGAAGCGGCAGAACCAGGCCAAGCAGTCGTGGCTGCTGCGCCTCTTCGAGTCCAAGCTCTTCGACATCTCCATGGCCATCTCGTACCTGTACAACTCCAAGGAGCCCGGCGTGCAGGCCTACATCGGCAACAGGCTCTTCTGCTTCCGCGACGAGGAGGTGGATTTCTACCTCCCGCAGCTGCTCAACATGTACATCCACATGGACGAGGACGTGGGCGACGCCATCAAGCCCTACATCGTGCACCGCTGCCGCCAGAGCGTCGACTTCTCGCTGCAGTGCGCGCTGCTGCTGGGGGCCTACTCCTCGGACATGCACATCTCCACGCAGCGCCACTCCCGCGGAACCAAGCTCCGCCGCCTCATCCTCTCCGACGAGCTGAAGCCGGCGGGGCGGAGGAGGGAGCTGGGGGGAGCCGCTCCCGGCGCCGCTCCCGACACGGGGCTGTCGCCTTCCAAACGGACTCACCAGAGGTCCAAGTCGGACGCCACCGTCTCCATCAGCCTCAGCAGCAACCTGAAGCGCACGGCCAGCAATCCCAAGGTGGAGAGCGAGGAAGAGGTAAATCTGGGGTGTTCCCCCCCGTGGGAAAGGGCGTTTTGGGATTGGGGTTGTGCTCCAAGGACGTGGTTGTGCCTTGGGATTCATCCCAGAGCTGATCCAGGATCGTGGTTGTGCTCCGAGGCTCGGGGAACTGGGAAAATCCCGTGGTTGTGCCTTGGGATTCATCCCAGAACTCTTTCAGGGTCATGGTTGTGCCTTGGGATTCATCCCAGAAGTCCTCTGGAGTTGGGGTTGTGCTCCAAGGCTCGGGGAACTGGGAAAATCCCGTGGTGGTGCCTTGGGATTCATCCCAGAACTCCTCTGGAGTTGGGGTTGTGCTCCGAGGCTCAGGGAAGTGGGAAAATCCCGTGGTGGTGCCTTGGGATTCATCCCAGAAGTCCTCTGGAGTTGGGGTTGTGCTCCGAGGCTCGGAGAACTGGGAAAATCCCATGGTGGTGCCTTGGGATTCATCCCAGAACTCTTTCAGGGTCATGGTTGTGCCTTGGGATTCATCCCAGAGCTCCTCTGGGCTTGGGGTTGTGCTCCAAGGCTCATCCTGCTGGAGAAACGGTGCTCCAAGGAGGGGGAATTTCCTTGGGATTCATCCCAGAGCTCCTCTGGGCTTGGGGTTGTGCTCCAAGGCTCATCCTGCTGGAGAAACGGTGCTCCAAGGAGGGGGAATTTCCTTGGGATTCATCCCAGAGCTCCTCTGGGATTGGGGTTGTGCTCCAAGGCTCATCCTGCTGGAGAAACGGTGCTCCAAGGAGGTGGAATTTCCTTGGGATTCATCCCAGAGCTGCTCCAGGGTTGTGGTTGTGCTCCAAGGCTCGGGCAGCAATCCCAAGGTGGAGAGCGAGGAAGAGGTGAAGTTTGGGATGTTCCCGTGGGAAAAGGTGTTCTGGGATTGGGGTTGTGCTCCAGGGCTCGTCCTGTGGGGCAATGGCTGGGAATGGCTGGGAATGGTTGGGAATGGCTGGGAAATAGATGGGAATGGCTGGGAATGGCTGGGAAATGGATCAGAAAGCCAAGGCTTGATCCCAGTGGGAATTCCGCTGGGAATTCCGCAGGCTCTCGCGGCTCTTTCCCTGGATCATCCCTGTGGATGAGACCTGGAAAACCAATTCCCTCCCACCGGCTCCAGCTTCCCAAATTTCCGTGAGGTTGGAATCTGTGGGAGATTCCTTGGCTTTTCCTGCTGTTCCCGAGATTCCCACTTTTCCTCAGCTCAGCGCCAGGCTGGGGATTCCTGGAAGTAGCCAAGGGTTGTTCCAAACTCCGGGAATTGGGATGAGGATGGAAGGACGGCTTTGGAAGGAGTTTTCCAGGCCGGATTCGGGATCAAAGCACCCCAGAAAAGTCCGGGGCCGTTCCCGCCGGGATGAATCTTTAATATGGAAAAGGAGGAGCTGGAAACCGGAGCTTCTCCATAAATTATGGATGAGGAGCCTCCTGGAAACGATCCAGGGAAAGCAGAAAAACAGGGAGACTCCAGCCCTGGATCTCGAGTATCCCTCAAAAATCCCGGAATTCTTGGAAGCGCTGGGTGTTTTTGCCTCCAGAATCCAGCAATTCCTTGGAGAAAGCGGGGGAAATTGATGGGAAAATCATCCCAAAATTCACCAGGGAGGGAAAATTAATGGGAAAATCATCCCAGAATTCACCAGGGAAGATTTATAGGGAAATGATCCCAAAGTTCATCAGGGAAGGGAAAATTGATGGGAAAATCATCCCAGTTGGTTTTCCCATCAATTTTCCTCCATGGATGAATTTTGGGATGATTTTCCATCAGTTTTCCCTCCAGGTGGGATCAGCTTTTCCAGACCTGGTTGTTCCTTTTTTTGGGGAATTTTTGGGAATTTTTTGGGGAATTTTAGCCCCAGTCAGATCCTGGTTTTAAGGGAACAAAGCTCCATTGGATCCCTTTCGGGAAGAAAATAATGGATTTATGGTCTCCAAGTGCTGGAATTTTGGGATATTTGGGATGGGAATTCCATGGGATGGAGGTTGGAAGGAAATGTGGGAGCGGCAGGAAAACTTTGGCTAAATCAGGAATTCCTTTGTGATGGAAACAGCCTCAAAAATAGGGATTTTGGGAATTTTTGGGATCATTTCCATGGGATTCATTTGATATGCTGAAATTAGGGATAAACTGGAATCCAGGGAAGGAAGAAAAGGTGGATTTGGTGACAGAAGGAGGCCGATCCGGGGTCAGAAATCCAAGGAATTGGGAGCTGGATCCCTCCTTGTCCTTCTGGGGCGGGATGATGAATCCCGGAGGAGGAAAACCGGGAAAATCCCGGGGGTTTTGTGGGAATTCAGCGCTCGGATCTGCTCCTGTTTGATCCCATCCCGCTTGAGATCCTTGGAATTTTCCCTCCCGGAATTTTCCTCTCCCAGAGGGAAAAATCAGCAGAATTCCGATGGGATGGGACCAAAAAAAAAAAAAAAAACCAACCCTTGGGAATTGCTGGAAGTGAACCTGGAGCTAAACTTTGCTTTTTCTCCCCCTTTTCCCTTCTCCTTCCTCTCTTCCCTATGGAAAAAATTCCCCCAAAAAAAATCTGCCACCGATGCCCCTTTTCCTGCCTTTCCCAGGAATTCTCCTCGAGTACGGAAAGCCTGGATAAGTCCCTGGCTCCCGTAAGTTCCGTTCCCGTTCCGGAGGCTCCCTCTTCCCGCGGCAGCATTTCCTCAATTCCACCCCTCTGGAATTTCCCGGCATTCCCTAAAAATCCCCCTCAAAAAAACCAAATCCCGGGATCTCCACCACGACGCTTCCTCGGAATGGGAATTCCAGGGAAATTCTCCCATTCCAGCTGGGAGAAAATAAAGGAAAATCCCCCTTTTCCCACCAAAATCCATCTGGGAATGAGGAGATTCCCACTTTTCCGGCCGTGTCCGTTGCAGGTGGAAGAGGAAATGCTGTTTCCTTGGAATTTGGCTCCCAGAATTCTTGGCCGGATGGGATTCATTTGCTTTTTTTTTTCCTTGGTTTTTTTCCCACCAATCATTCCTTGATTTATTCCTTTAATTCCTTCTTTTTTCCATGAAAATTCCAATCGAATCCCGGTGTTTTCCCTGATTTTTCTCTCCCGAATGAGCCCTTTTCCCATTTTTTCCATTGATTTTTTTGGAATCCACAGCATCTCTCCCTCCTCTTTTCCCGCCGAGATTCCCAGTGGGAATGTGTAGTCCATGATTTCCTCCAGCAGGAGGATTTTTGGGAAGAATTCCAGCTTTTCTTTAGGCTTTTTCAGGAATTCCTGGATGCCAACCCAGCTCTCATCCTGCTGGGAATTCACAGGGACCATTCCCGCGCCTGGATTTGGGAATGTTGTCGGGATTCTATCCCAAATTCCAGCCTCATCCTTCCGTTCTTTTCCAATCCCAGTGGTTTTTAGGGATAACGGGATTGTGGAAGCTCCAAGCCCCCAATTCCCACCCAGAATTCCAGGAATTCCTTTATTTCCACCCATTCCTACTCCTCCCAGCCCAGCCAGCGGCTCCTCCCTGGGGTTTCTTCGGGAATCCAAAACATCGACGGAAATCAGGGATAATTCCTCTTTCCCTGTGGAATGTTTCACTGGAATGGGAAGTTTTTATGTGGGAAGGATCCTTGGGAATGGTGGGGTGAGGAATGGGATGAAGACATTTCCCTCTGGAATGGGATGAAGAGGAGTTTTCCCAACCCTTCTGCCTGGAGGATCCAAGATCTCCACGTTTCCCACCGGGCCCAGAATTCCAGAGGCTCCGAACGGATCCTGGAGCTGCTGGGATATTCCCAAGGCTGGGAGAAGATCCTTGGGAAGCGTTTTGGGATCCCTGGAAAAGACGGGAATGAAAAACTGCCCCGGGTTGAGGCGGGGCCGATCCTGAGGGATCCCTGGGCTCATCCCAAATCCCCACCAGCGGGAATTCCTTGGGATATCCCGCTGGGAAAAGCATTTCCCGGTATTCCGAGGGGACAACATCCGTGGAACACCTGGATGGGAGGAGCAGGAATATCAGAACCAGCGGAATTCCATGGGAAAAGCCGGGAAGAGGGGGCGGAAGCATCCGTGGGATATCCCGATTTTTGCGGGAATGGGATTCAACCCATGGAATTGAAGGAATTTTTGGGATCTGGCCGGGATCAGGAACCTCTGGAATATTCATCCTGTGCCTGCAGCGAGGTGGGGGCAGGGAAGCCGAGCGTTATCCCGGAATTCCTGAGGAATTTTTGGACGTGGACTACAAATCCAACGGATTCCCAGCCGGGAATCCCCATCCCGATCCTTCTTTCCCCGATTTTTCCTGATCCCTCTCTTTCCCAATCGGCCATTCCCGATTTTTCTGGCGTTTTCCGTTGCTTCCCTCTTCCCGATCCGTGGCTTTCTGCATGCGCCTCCTCCAGCATGATCGGAGCACTCGGTGATCCCGAAAATCAGCCCTTGGGTGTTCCCGATTTTCGGGAATGCGGAGTGGAAATTTGGGACGATCGCGGGGAGGGGCTCCTGCATCCAAAGGGAAATCCCAAATCCCGGTGGGATGGTTGGAATGAGGGTTGGGGGGAGGATCGTCCCGAGTTCCAGGGATCTGGATAATCCCAGATCCTGGGAATCTGGAGGGCCGGGAGTGAGGATCCCCCCAAATCCCGGGAATCCAGAGGGACCGGGAGATCCCACTAGGAGCATCAGCTCTGGAATTCCAGGGAGGATTTTCCGGACAGCGCAGTGGGAGGGGGGAAGGGAAAAACGCTGGGATCCTGCTCTGCCGATGGATGGGGATCCCAAATTCCCGGGATCCGGGAGGAGGGAGGGGTGGGAAGAGAATCCTTTGGAATGGAACGGGACGAAGACATTTCCCTCTGGAAAAGGGAAGAGCGGGAATTCGATCCCGGTGGGAAACCACCGACATCACCTCCATCCCAAACCTCTTGTTTTTCATCCCAAACCTTCCCAACCCTTTTCCAGCCAGTCCGGGGTGGGAAGAGGGAGGAACAGGGAAGAAAGAAAAGGGAAGGGCAGGGAAGAGCGGGAATTTGATCCCACTAAAAAACCGCTGACATCGCCTCCAGTTTTCCTCCTTTTTTCCCAATTTTTTTTACTTCCCACCCCACCCCTTTCCCAGCCAGTCCGGCTGGCTCCGGAGCGGGAAGAGCAGGAAAAGGGAGGAGCAGGGAAGAGCAGGGAAGGTCGGGAACTCGATCCCACTAAAAATCCACCAACATCACCTCCGCTTTTCCTCCTTTTCCCCCCCCCCCGATGTTTTTGCTTCCCACCCTTTTCCAGCCAGTCCGGCTGGCTCCGGAGCGGGAGTTCATCAAGTCCCTGATGGCCATCGGGAAGCGCCTGGCCACGCTGCCCACCAAGGAGCAGAAGACGCAGCGCCTGATCTCGGAGCTCTCCCTGCTCAACCACAAGCTCCCGGCGCGGGCCTGGCTGCCCACGGCCGGCTTCGAGCACCACGTGGTGCGCGTGCCCCACTCGCAGGCCGTCGTCCTCAACTCCAAGGATAAGGTACCAGGAAACTGGGATGGGATGGGAATGGTGGGAGAAAGCTGGAGGTGACCCTTGCAGGGTTGGGAGTGATGGGAAGAAACTGGAAGTGTCAGTTCTGGGATTTAATGGTGGGAGAGATCTGGAAGTGTCGCTTCCAGGGTTGGGAGTGATGGAAGAGACCTGGAAGTGTTGATTCCTGGGGTTGGGAATGGTGGGGAAAGATCTGGTGGTGTTGGTTCTGGGATTGGGAGAGACCTGGAGGTGTCACTTCCAAGTGGGGGGATGATGGGGAAGGCTTGGAGGTGTCACTTTTTGGGATTGGGAATGATGGGACAGGTTTGGAGGTGTCACTTTTTGGGACTGGGAATGATGGGACAGGCCTGGAGGTGTCACTTTTTGGCATTGGGAATGATGGGACAGGCCTGGAGGTGTCACTTTTTGGCATTGGGAATAGGGGGAAGGGTCTGGAGGTGTCACTTCCACAATTGGCAGAGACCTGGAGCTGTCACTTCCAAGTCTGGGAATGCTGGGACAGCTGGAAGTGAGGACAAACCCCCTGAGAGCTCCCAGCTCCCAACCCCCTGGAGCACCTCTGGAATCTCCTTTCCCTCCACATCCACTAAAAGCCCGGATTTCCCCCCAAAACGCGGCCCAGGGAACATCTGGGATCGTCCCCATCCCTTCTCCCTGTTTTCCCAGGCTCCCTATTTAATCTACGTGGAAGTGCTGGAATGTGACAATTTCGACACGGCGAATGTCCCCGCGCGCATCCCGGAGAACCGCATCCGGAGCACGCGCTCGGCCGAGAACCTCCCGGAGTGCGGGATGGGCCCGGAGCAGAGGGCCGGCAGCTTCAGCACCGTGCCCAACTACGACAACGACGACGAGGCCTGGTCCGTGGATGACATCGTGGAGCTCCAGGTGGAGGTGGGAACGTCGGGAATGGGGCGTTCCGGAGGGTCGTGGCCACCAGGGTGGCACCAGGGTGGTGGGAGTGTCAGGAATGGGGTGTTCCCACGGAGCTGTGGCCACCAAGGTGGCACCAGGGTGATGGGAATGTCAGGAATGGAGTTTTCCAGAGGGTCGTGGCCACCAAGGTGTGCCCATGGTGGTGGGAACACCGGGAACGGGGTTGGACACGGGGTTGTGGCCACCAAGGTGGCACCAGGGTGGTGGGAATGTCAGGAATGGGGTGTTCCCACGGAATTGTGGCCACCAGGGTGTCCCCATGGAGGTGGGAATGTTGGGAATGCGGTTGGATGTGGGGTCGTGGCCACCAAGGTGTCCCCATGGTGGTGGGAACGTTGGGAATGCAGTTGGATGTGGGGTTGTAGCCACCAAGGTGTCCCCATGGTGGTGGGAACGTTGGGAATGCAGTTGGATGTGGGGTCGTAGCCACCAAGGTGTCCCCGTGGTGGTGGGAACGCTGGGAATGGGGTTTTCCAGGGGGTCCTGGCATCACGGTGGCCCCAAGGTGTCCCCAGGGTGGTGGGAATGTCAGGAATGGAGTTTTCCAGAGGGTCGTGGCCGCCAAGGTGGCACCATGGTGGTGGGAACACCGGGAACGGGGTTGGACACGGGGTTGTGGCCACCAAGGTGGCACCAGGGTGATGGGAATGTCAGGAATGGAGTTTTCCAGAGGGTCGTGGCCACCAAGGGGGCACCAGGGTGATGGGAATGTCAGGAATGGAGTTTTCCAGAGGGTCGTGGCCACCAAGGGGGCACCAGGGTGATGGGAATGTCAGGAATGGAGTTTTCCAGAGGGTCGTGGCCACCAAGGGGGCACCAGGGTGATGGGAATGTCAGGAATGGAGTTTTCCAGAGGGTCGTGGCCACCAAGGGGGCACCAGGGTGATGGGAATGTCAGGAATGGAGTTTTCCAGAGGGTTGTGGCCAAGGTGTCCCCAGGGTGGTGGGAATGCCGGGAATGGAGTTTTCCAGAGGGTCGTGGCCACCAAGGTGTGCCCATGGTGGTGGGAACACCGGGAACGGGGTTGGACACTGGGTCATGGCCACCAAGGTGTCCCCAGGGTGGCCTCAGGGTGGTGGGAACGCCGGGAATGGGGTTTTCCAGAGGGTCCTGGCATCACGGTGGCCCCAAGGTGTCCCCAGGGTGGTGGGTCCCACTCCAGGGTGTCCCCAGGGGTTGATCCCGGCCCAGTCCATCCCGGGTTGAATTCCCTTTGGGATGTCCTTCCGGGCTCCCTGGCTGAGGCCGCGTTCCCGGGATTCCCGCAGCTCCCGGAGATGCACACCAACAGCTGTGACAACATCTCCCAGTTCTCCGTGGATTCCATCACCAGCCAGGAGAGCCGGGAGCCCGTGTTCATCGCCGCCGGAGACATCCGGTGAGCTCGGGAGAAAGACGGGAATTGCCCTCAAAAAAACCCCGGAATTCTGGGAATTTGCCCTCAAAAAAACCTCCGGAATTCTGGGAATTTTCCCTCAAAAAACCCCCGCAATTCTGACATTGCCTGGAGCAAAAATCCAGGCATTTTCCCTCAAAAAACCCCCGCAATTCTGACATTGCCTGGAGTGGAAATCTGGGAATTTTCCCTTGGAAATCCGGGACTTTTCCCTCGGAAATCCGGGAGTTTTCCCAGAATCCCGGAACGGCGCCGTTCCCCCGCAGGCGGCGGCTGTCGGAGCAGCTGGCTCACACCCCCACGTCCTTCCGGAGGGATCCCGAGGATCCGTCGGCCGTGGCCCTCAAGGAGCCCTGGCAGGAGAAAGTCAGGTAGGAATTGGGAATTCCGGGGAATTCCAGGGAGCGCAATCCACGGATCCAGGGATTTGCCCAAATTCCCGGGGTTTTTAGGCAGATCTGAGGTCCAAAGGGCTCGGCTTCTCCTGGGATAAACCCGTTGGAATTCCAAGCCCTGAATTCCTCCTGGAAAAAGTGGGAAAATTTGGGAATTCCTTGTTGTCCTGGGAGGACTGGCGGGTTCCAGGAGAGAATTCCCTGCTCGGAGCTGGCTTGGGAATGAGCCTGGGCATTCCCAGAGCTTTTCCCCACCTGGAGACCCCGGAACGATCCCGTTTTTCCCGGTTTTTCCCTCAGGAGGATCCGGGAAGCGTCTCCCTACGGACACCTCCCGTCCTGGCGCCTCCTCTCCGTCATCGTCAAATGCGGCGACGACCTCCGGCAGGAGCTGCTGGCGTTCCAGGTGCTCAAACAGCTCCAGGTGAGCAACTCCCAGGGAATTCCCGAAGAATTCCCAATCCCGAAAGAATTCCCTGATTTTATGTGGGATTTTACAGGATTTTATGGGTATTTTATGGGTATTTTATGGGTATTAAATGGGATTTTAATGGGATTTTAATGGGATTTTAATGGGATTTTAATGGGATTTGATGGGATTTTGATGGGATTTGATGGGATTTTGATGGGATTTTTTTGGCATTTTATAGGATTTTATGGGTAATGGTATTTAATGGGATTTTAATGGGATTTTAATGGGATTTTGTGGCATTTTTATAGGATTTTATGGGTTTTCATTTTAATGGGATTTCATGAGATTTGATGGGATTTTATGGTATTTTTATGGCATTTTATGGAATTTTAATGGCATTTCAATGGGATTTTAATGGCATTTTATGGTATTTAATAGGATTTTATGGGATTTTTATGGCATTTTAATGGCATTNATGGGATTTTGTGGCATTTTTATAGGATTTTATGGGTTTTCATTTTAATGGGATTTCATGAGATTTGATGGGATTTTATGGTATTTTTATGGCATTTTATGGAATTTTAATGGCATTTCAATGGGATTTTAATGGCATTTTATGGTATTTAATAGGATTTTATGGGATTTTTATGGCATTTTAATGGCATTTCATGGCATTTCAATGGGATTTTATTGGGATTTCATGGGATTTCCGTGGTGTGGGATCCCATGGGATTTTCACGGGATTTTTTGGGGATTTTCCCGGGCTCGGCCCGCAGTCCATCTGGGAGCAGGAGCGGGTGCCGCTGTGGATCAAACCCTACAAGATCCTGGTGATCTCTGCGGACAGCGGAATGATCGAGCCCGTGGTGAACGCCGTGTCCCTGCACCAGATCAAGAAGCAGTCGCAGCTGGCGCTGCTCGATTATTTCCTGCAGGAGCACGGCAGCTCCAACTCGGAGTCGTTCCTGAGCGCCCAGAGGAACTTCGTGCGCAGCTGCGCGGGGTACAGCCTGGTGTGCTACCT
>VZRV01009867.1:0-17619 GCA_013398115.1 Falcunculus frontatus
GTTTTTTGGGGTTTTTTTTGGGGCGACGGCAGCGCGGGGGGCAGGGGATGGAGCTGAATTTCGGGAGCATCCAAAGGTGCTGCTTTTCCCAGGAAATTTCAGGCTCCTTAGGTAAAAAATGGTCATTTCTGTGATGTTTTGCCTCTTTTCTGAGTTGTTTTCACCTTTTTTCCCCTCTTACCTCTCCTCATCCGGGTCCTTCCCTTTTCCCGGGATCAGGGATCGATGCTGGGCTCTGTTGCTTTTCCAGGGAGGATGGTTTTCCTTATTTTTCTTTTTAATTTTATTTTTTTTTGGCCACAACCCGCTTTATTTCCACTGTTTCGTTGTGAAAAATAAAGAGCAAAAACAGAGAAAGAAGCAAAAAAAAAAAGAAAGAAAAAATTCCAAGCGTTTGTGTGGTTTTGTGGGATTGGGGAGGGGAAAACGGGGGGAAAGGGGGAAAATTGAGGATTTAGTGGGGAAATTGAGGAATTGGGGGAGAAAATTGAGGAATTGGGGGGGAAATGAATGGGGAGAAAAAATAAATGGGAAATTTAAAGTGAAGGTTTTAAAAAAAGGGGAATAGAGGGGGAAATAAAGGGGAATAGAAGGGGAAATAGGAAAATAAAGGAAAAGTAAATAAAGGGGAAAGGGGAAGGAAGAAATCAAGGGAAGAGAGGAAAAATGGGAGTAAGAGAAATAAAGGGATAAATGGAAAAAAAGAGAAATTGAGGGGAAAATAAAGAGGGAAAAGAGAGGAAAAAAGAATGGAGGTAAAAGAGGGAAAAGGGATAAATAAAAGGGAATGGGGGAAATTAGGGAATAGAGGGGGAAATAGATAAAAATAAATCAAATGGGGAAATAATGGGGGAAAGTGGGAAAATGAGAAAAAAAATGGGGAATAGAGACATAAAGGGGGAAGAAAGAAATTGGGGAATAGAGGAAAAACCATGCAAATAAATGGAAAACAGAGAGGAAAATAAACAAAATGGGAAATAGAAGAAAAAAGAGAAAGAAAGGGGGAAATAAGGGAAAAAAATTGAAGGAAGTTTTTAGGGCTGGGATTTGAGGAAGTTTTTAGGGCTGGGATTGAAGGAAGTTTTTAGGGCCAGGGGTTAAGGAAGTTTTTAGGGCTGGGATTTTAGTTTTTTAGGGCCGGGTTTTAAGGATGCTTTTAGCGCCAGGATTTGAGAACGTTTTTAGGGCCGGGGTTTAAGGAAGGTTTTTAGGGCCGGGATTGAAGAAAGTTTTTAGGGCCAGAGTTTAAGAAAGTTTTTAGGGCCGGGTTTTAAGGATGTTTTTAGGGCCGGGATCGTCCCGCGGTCCCGAGCAGGGACTATTTGTTTACCGGAGCGGAGGGATAGGGCGGCCGCGCGGCGCCTCCCGGTACACCCAGCGGTCCCATGGTGTAATGGTTAGCACTCTGGACTCTGAATCCAGCGATCCGAGTTCAAATCTCGGTGGGACCTCGCGTTTCTTTTTGCCTGCGGCCGCCGCCGCGGGGCTGAGGAGGGAAGAGGAGAGGAGCGGAGGAGGGTGAGGGGAGGCGGGGGCCGCACCGGGAGCACCGGGCCCGCCCCGGCGCCCGCCGCGCTCCAATTCGTGCGTGGGCGCCGGCGCTGCAGGGCGCAGGCGCGGGGGGAAGGCTGTGGGTGGAAGCCGGAGGGCGCTCTCCGTTTTCCGCCGCTGATTGGCTGAGTGGGATGTCACTCTCGCAATTCTGCATTGCTATTGGTTGTCAGCGCACTTCGCCCCGCCTTCCACCGGCGCGGCCCGGAGCCCTGAGGGGAGAGTCGCGATTCCGGTTTTCCATCGCTGATTGGCTCCCGGGGCTGTCACTCTCAAAATGTTGCTTTTTTTATTGGCTGACAGCGCTCTTTGCACCGCCTCCTCCCACAGCAATCCGCAGCTCCCGAGGGGTTCGCGCGCTCCGTTTCCCATCGCTGATTGGCTACCTCTGCTGTCACTCTCACAACCTCACATTCCTATTGGCTGGACCATCTCTTTACCCCGCCTCCCACTTCAGCAGCCGTTTCCCCCGGGAGCGGGTTCGCGCTCTCCGTTCTCCGCCGCTGATTGGCTGGGAGGGCTGTCACTCTGGCAATCCCGCGTTGCTATTGGCTGAGAGCGCGCTTTGTCCCGCCTCCCCCCTCAGCAGCCCGGAGCCCTCATGGCGGGTTCGAGCCCTCACGACGCGTCGCCATCGCTCGTGGGCTCTGAGCGGCCCCTCCGGCCCTGCCTTAAGCCGCTGTTGGTCCGACAGCGTCCCGAATCCCCTCAGAGGCGGCTTAGCCGGCTCTGACGCAGGTTTCCAGCCGTTTAAGGTCTATTAACGGGTCAATCCCCTCCGGCCGCGGCCCCGTTATCGCCCCGGATTAGGGGCAGCTCAGGCCCCGGTGGAGCCGATCGCCTCAGGGCCATGACGGGAATGTACGATTTTATTTTCTACCTAAATAGCCTGAAATTGTCTTGGAGCGGTGGCCAGGAGAAGCAGCAGCACCTTTGGGTGCACCCACCCAGTGCTCCCCAAATTAATTAATAATTCCTCTCCATCACCCCCCTAAAACCACCACCAACTCCATCAAAAAGTAGGATTCTGCATTCCCAGAAAACCCCAACAGAACCATCAAAAAGCAGGATTCAGCCCCACAATGCATCCAAGTTTTAAAGGTAAAAAAACCCCACTGGATGATGGAATATTAAAAGAATAATGCATCACTTGCAAGCTGACATTAGGGACTGGTGAGGTCTGGAGCTGTAGCAAATAAAGGCCACTTTAGAGGGAAAAGAAAGCCCCTAAATTCTATTTTTTGGAGAGTATTTCCTGCAAGAAAGACAGAGGCCGTGGTGGTGCTGGCGGGTTTATTGAGCATCTGCAAGAAAGAACAAAACCACCTCGATTTGGGGGATTTTTTGGGGGCCAGAGAGGTGCAGGGAGAGGGGTTCTGGCTGCAGGGACCCCCCTGCTTGAGGAAAATCCATTTCTTTATGTCTTGTCCTCCCCTTTTTTAGGGTATCTCCGTGTGTGAAGTGCCTTTGGCTCGTGGCGAGCCGTGGGTGAGGCCGAGCAGGGATCCAGCAGGCAGGAAAACACCGCTCCAGGTGGAATCCAGAGGTATTTCCTTGGATTTAAACCAGTCTGGGAGGAGGAGGAGGAGTGGGAGAGGGTTGCTCCTCTGGGATGGGGGCAGCCCAAAGCAGGGACAGCACCCTGAGGAACTCAGAAATTCAAATTGCTGCTGCTTCTCTTCTTGGGGTTGATGGTCTGGGGCAGGATTGGGAGAGTTTTCCCCAAGGTTCAATGGAGCTGGAATGGAATTTTTTTTTAAAAAAAAAAGCAGCAAAACAGCTCCAAACCACAAACCCCGCAGCTCTGGGATGTTCTGGGATGAAGGGAACGAAGCTGAGGATCCCTGGAGGGCTCGGAGCAGCGCCGTGGGCTGTGCCTGGTGGGAATGCCGAGTGCAGGAATTCGGGAGCGGGTCCTGCTGGGAGGCTCTGCCCGGCTCAGGGGGTTCAGAGCAGACACAGCTCGGTGCTTCCATCAACCCCCGCCTGCTCAGGCTGCTAAAAATGCAGAAGTTTTGCTTTTTTTTGCTCGTGGGAAACCAAAGCTCAGCTGTGAGCCCACAAACGCCGGCGCTGCAGCGGCCGAAGCTCAGCCCCGGCGACAGCGGGGGGTGGGGTGGTTTTTTTTTTTGCTTTCTTTTTTTCATGGTTTTTTTTCTTCTTTTTCTTCTCTTGCTGTCCTTTAACTGCGCTAGGGTTTGGTTCTGGGCTGCCCGGGGCCGAGGGCAGGCTAGAGGGAAAGCAGGATCCTGCCAACAGTCCTGGAATGCTCACGGGATCCTCGCCGTGCCCGGCGGGGCCGGCGGCAGCGGGGGGTCAGCTTATGGTGCAGCCTCCCTTCTCCTTAAAGGGGTTCTTGTCCTCGGGAATGCCCTTGAGCAGCGGGTCTTCGCCCGACATGGACTCGATGTACTCCTTGATCTCCTTGCCGGTTTTGGAGACCTGCCAGGGAACGTGACATTCCCAGTCTGGGGCGGGATCCTCGCCCCTCGAACCCATCCGTGCAGCTGGGAGAGGGGAACGGCGCCCAGGGACATCCCACCCGCGATGGGGTGCCCCAAAACCATCCCTGGGGTGCCCCAAAACCATCCCTGGGGTGCCCCAAAACCATCCCTGGGGTGCCCCAAAACCACCCCCAAAGCGTCTCTCAGTGCCAGGGATGCCTTGCCAGGTGCACTGGGAGAGGGAAATCGTGGCCATGAACATCCCACCTGCAATGGGGTGCCCCAAGAGCATCCCTGGGGTGTCCCAAAGCATCCCCAGGGTGCCATGGACACCTTGCCAGGTGCAGTGGGAGAGGGGAATCGTGGCCATGAACATCCCACCTGCAATGGGGTGCCCCAAGAGCATCCCTGGGGTGTCCCAAAGCATCCCCAGGGTGCCATGGACACCTTGCCAGGTGCAGTGGGAGAGGGGAATCGTGGCCATGAACATCCCACCTGCAATGGGGTGCCCCAAGAGCATCCCTGGGGTGTCCCAAAGCATCCCCAGGGTGCCATGGACACCTTGCCAGGTGCAGTGGGAGAGGGGAATCGTGGCCATGAACATCCCACCTGCAATGGGGTGCCCCAAAACCATCCCTGGGGTGCCCCAAAACCATCCCTGGGGTGTCCCAAAGCATCCCCAGGGTGCCATGGACACCTCTCCAGGTGTGGGGCTGCAGCCCCTGGACCCTGGGATGTGGGGCTGGGAGGGAAACGTTCACCTGGAGGGCAGAGGGGGAGTGCAGGTGCTCCTGCCTGGGTTTGGGGGTTGATTTCAGGGCTTGGGGCTCTTTCCCTTCGCTTCAGGAAGGAAAGTCACCCTCGGGTGAGAAGGTCAGGCCATGGGTGGAGTGAGGAACTCACCATTTGCCTCTCGTTCTTCACCTCCTTCTTCAGCTGATCCAGCTCCATCTTCAGCAGCTCCTTCTCTGTCATGTCCTGAGCCATCTTGCCCTGGAACTGCAGGGGAACAGCTCGTTATTGGGATTATTGCTTTGTCCCCACAGTGTCCCTGCTCGGTGTCCAGTGGCTTGGCAGCATCCTCCCAGCTTTTCTGAGGAATTAAACATTATTTCATTGTTCATTTCCTCCTTGTGCCTTTCCTCCAGGCTTTTACAGCCTGGATTACGGCTCCTCCATCACCCTGAACTCCAACACTTTGCCCCTGAAAGTTTTTGGGACTGTGGAGGTTGGGAAAAGCCAACTCTTTTTCCCACAGCGTGTGCCCCGTGCTCCTCTCTACCCCCATGGATCCCTCGGGACACCGCCGGTCCTGGGAGCTCCATGAGGAGCCAAAAATGGGGGAAAAGCAGCTCCCAATCCATGGGGACCCCAAAATTCACCTGGAGGCTGCAAAGCCACTCACCTGGGGGGGCCGGGGGGCCGCCCCTCTGCGCCCTGGAGGCGCTCAGAGACCCATCCAAGGGGAGAAGCTGCTCCTGCTCGGAGCTGGGGCTCCTCGGGCTCTCCGGGAGGGCAGAGGGAAGCAGATGTCTTTGCTCCTTAAGCTGATAATGGACTCAGGAGCGTAAGCTGGTCAGGTGTTGGGAATTAGCCTCCAAGTCCAGGCTAATCGGGGTGGGGAGGGGGAGCTGGGCAGGAAGGGTGGGTGGGGGTCTGCCTGGGACACCCGGGGAGCCCCCGAGGCCCTGCCGTGGGTGGCTGAGCCTGTGGCGTGTCCAGATCCTGCCCGGAGCAGCGGGAATGACCCCAGGACTGACCCCTGGGGGGGTCACGGCAGCTTCCCCCCAGTTTGGGAGGGGAACCGGGCCGAGGGGAGGTCTGGGGGTGCCGCAGCCTCGGCGGGGCCGGTGCTGAGGGTGTGAGGAGCTGGGCCGGGCCGGAGGAAATCCATCATTTCCCTCGGCCTCGCACCGCCGGGGCCGCGGGCTCAGGAAGGGCCAGGCCCTGTGCAAAGCCACCGGCGCTGGGGACAGAGCGCTGGAGGCCCCAAGGAAGCACCTGGGGGTGGAGGAGAAGGAGGAGGAGAGGGTGGAGGGGCTTTCCAAGCACCGGGGAAGTGGGAATTTCCTGCGGCCTCGCCCGTGGGCATGTGAAACGTCCTTAGCGAAGCAGCGGGAAGGACACGCTGTCCCCACTGTCCCCACTGTCCCCAGGCAGGCGGGGACGGGCACCTCGGGGGTCCCGCTGTGCCCGGAGCGCTGCCAACTCCGGGGGATGCTGCACAGGATGCCCGTGGGGCTGTTCCAGGGAGGGGCACCTGGCACTGGGAGCATCCAGGGATCCAAGGAACATTCCCTTCCCTTGGTCGCTATCAGCCGGGCGAGGCGCGCAGCCAAGGGCAGCGAATGTTCCGTGCGTTCCTGGACCTGCCCGAGCCTGGCTCAGCCCCAGCTCCCCGGGAGGGGCAGCAGCGGCTCGGGAACAGCGGGCACAGGCAGCAGAGATGCGGCTTGGCATCATTTTGGGGTCGGCATCCTTTTGGGGTCACTCCACCCGACCCCGCAGCCCCGGTTCCCCGTGACTCACATCCTTCCCCACCGCGGCCGGGGGCTGCCCCCACGCCCGTCCATCGTGGGGCCGGGGCCCCGCCGGCTTCCTCCCCGCTGGCCCCCCACTTCTCCGTGGCAGGGCGGGGTGTCCCTCGGGGGGACGGGGACACCGCGGCGCCCGCGGGCCCTGCGTCAGCACCGCCACCGGCTTCAAAACGCAGCGCCGGGGCGGCCGGGGAGGAAGTGGGAGCCGAGCCCGGCACGATGTCGGAGCTGGAGCGGCTGCGGCAGCGCGACATCCCCGAGGGCCGGCAGCTGCTGCGCGACCAGCACGGCAACCTGCACAGGGTGGCCGAGTACTGCCACAGCAACTACCTGCAGGTCAGGGCACGGACAGGGCCGGCCGAGGGGCTGGGCTGGGGGCGATGCCCGGGGCAGCCCTGCGGGGTGGTCCCGAGGGGTGGCTGCTGAAGGCTCTGCCCTCGGAGCTGGGAATCCCCGCTGGCTCCCGGCCCGGCTTCCCGTGCCGCCCTCTGCTGCGTTTTCCTCGTGCCTCGGGTTCTTCTCTTGCTCCACGGTGGGTTTGGGATGGAGGGAGGGTTTCCCAGGGGTTTGGTGCCTCTGGAGAAGCCTTGGGAGAGGGCCAGGGCCAGCAGCGTGTCCTGGGCTGTCACAGGGGCTGGGAGGTGCCACCTGGCAGGGCCTGCACGTGCAGGGCGAGCGTGAAGCTCTGCTGGCACATCCCTCCTCCTCCTCTTCCTCCTCATCCTCCTCCTCGCTGCCTGGCTCTGCTGAGGGACGGGGGGCAGGAGCTTTGGGGATTCAGTACAAGGGAAAACGCTTGTTTTGGCCCTCCCTGCTGGGGAAGGGTCCCCGTGTGCTGCACCAAGGCCGTGGCCGTGGCCGTGCTGGCCCTGAAGGCCCAGACCCCCGAAGCAGAACCAAAGGGGAAATGCTCTGAGCTATTTCGAGAGCTGAGACAACGTCCCCAGCACAGCTGCTGCCACAGCCAGGTGTCCCACACGTGGCCTTCTGCTGGCGTGGCCAGCTGTCCCCAGGGGTGGCCAGAGGCTGAGCTGGGCACTCACTGACCTCCAGAACATCAGCATCCCGAGAGGAATCCCGGTGAATCCCCGGCGCTGGGATTCTCCCACCCGCTGGGTGCCGGTGTGGCGGGGCCAGGGGATGTCTGAGGCATTTGGAAAGCAGAAGGAAACATCTCTGGTGGCGGTGCCACGCGGGCAGAGCTCATCCCACGGCCGGGTTTGTCCCCTGCAGGCCAGCGACAAGAGGAAGGCGCTGGAGGAGACCATGGCTCTGAGCACGCAGTCCCTGGCCAGCGTCACCTACCAGGTCAGCAGCTTGGCCACCGCCTTCCTGCGCCTGCTGGACCTGCAGGCGGCTCAGCTGCGCCAGGTGGAGGCCGACATCGCCTGCGTGGCACAGGTGGGACCATTCTCCGTGTGTGGGCTCTGGGAAAAGGGGTTTGGGCAGCTCCGAGGGGTTGGAGACCCTCCCCGTGCAGTGGGGACACAGAACCATCGCCTGGGGTGGGGTGGGGGTTCCCCAGCGCATCAGGAATTGGTCTCTGGGGTGTTTTCCCATCACACACCCAAATCCCAGCGGAGGGAACTGCCCAGGAAATCTCACAGTGGCAGCTCAGAGCCTCGCTGTCCCCTTGTCACTGCCTGGCCTCGTCCTCCCGGAGCCTGGGGACACTGATGCAGAGTCCTGCGGCCACCCGGCCTCGTCCTGGCACTTGGGAGCCACCTGGAGCCTGTCCAGCCACAGGAGGGGACGGGACCCTGTGGTCACACTGGAAGCAGCAGGAAAGCAGCTTAGGGGGCTTAGGAGCCTCTCACATCCCCCCTCCCAGTGCCATTTCCCCCATTCCCTGCTTTAGGAAGGGTCAGATCCGCTGTGGTGGCGTCGAGGGCATGAGGGCTGTGATGGGACAGAGCAGGATCTGCCCTTTGCCAATCCTGATCCTCTCCTCCATCCCCTCCCTTATGGGCAGGGAGGGCTGGTGGGACCTGGAGGGGCTGCAGGAGGGGGACAGAGCCTGGGATGGGACTTTAGGGACCGTGTCCCCTCTGCAGAGGGTGGACATCCACAAGGAGAAGGTGTCCCGCCGGGAGATCGGCTCGCTGACCGTCAGCAAGAGGTTCCCGAGCTACCAGAAGATCGTGGCCCCCCCAAATCCCCCCGTCCTGGAGCCCTATTACAGGAAACCCCTCAACTTCAGCGTCCTGGATGACATCGGCCACGGGATCAAGGTCAGCCCTGGGCAGGAGGGGGTCCCACGGGGGGCTTGGGTGGGGTTTTCCAGTCCCCAGTGTCCCCAGCGCTGCCCTGAGGGGTCCACAGGTGGCTCAGACCCCTCCTCCATGGAGAAGTGGAGTCCATGCCCTACAACCCACTCAGCTTTGGGGGCCTTGCGGCCCACAGATCCTTTCCCACTCCAGAAAACCCCCACAGGAGGGATTTTGGGGGCCTTGCAGCCCACAGATCCTTTCCCACTCCAGAAAACCCCCACAGGAGGCATTTTGGAGGTCTTGCAGCCCCATGGAGCCTTTCCCTCTCTGAAAGAATCCCGAGGCAGGGGGTTTAGAGGTCTCATAGCCCCACAGAGCCTTTCCTGCCTCCAGAAGGTGCCCATGGCAGGGTTTTTGGAGGCCTCACAGCCCCACTGATCCTTTCCCACTCTGGAAAACCCCCATAGGAGGGTTTTTGGAGGCCTCTGAGCCCCGCAGAACCTTCCCCAGTCCGGAAGGCGCCCACAGGAGGGTTCAGAGGCCTCTCAGCCCCGGGGGGAAGTGGTGACGGCGGCCACGGTTCCCACGGTGCTGGTGCCTCGTGGCCGCCTCCGCAGCCCCGGCTCCTTCCGCTCGCTCCCTGCTCCCCTGAGGGGCTGCAGAGCCCCCGGGGGGCTGCTTCCCTTGGGGGGGGGGGGGCAGGGCCCTGGGGGGCACGGGGAGGTCGTGGGGCAGGCGGTGTCACCCACACGTGTCCCCGTGCCACAGGACACCAGCACCCAGCTGTCCCGCACCGGCACCCTGGCTCGGAAAAGCACCAAATCCTCGTTGGCACAGGCTGCGGGAACCCTGGGGTGAGCCAGGCCAGGGGGTGGGGACTGGCCTTGCTGTGTCACCGAGGGGTGGCATGTGGCGTGGGCTCTGTGGGGGTCCCATCCCATCCCATCCCATCCCCATGCCATGCCATGCCATGCCATGCCGTCCCATCCCATCCATCCCATCCCATCCCATTGATCCCATCCCACCCCATCCCATCCCACCCCATCCCACCCCATCCCACCGAGCNCCACCCCATCCCATCCCATCCCATCCCATCCCATCCCATCCCATCCCTGGACTCTTTCCCTGCAGGAGAAGCACCCGTGTCCCCGAGCCCATCCAGCCGCCCGTGGTTCCCGAGGGAAAGCTCTCAGCAGCCTCCTCCACCTCCTCGCTGCTCTCTGTCAGGTACCGGCTCCGAGGGAGGGTCGGGGCAGCCCAGGGCAGCCCCAGCTGCTCGGGTGAGGTGCTGCCACACAGGGGTTTGGTGGAAAAATAAAGGATTTGGGGGATTTGCTGCCCTAGCAGTGCTCGTGTCCGGAGCAAAAATATCCTCGTAGGGAGAGGGGGAAATGATGCTGGGAAGTGACAGGGAAATGGGACACAGGGTGGGGAAGGGTTCACACACAGCTGGGGTTCTCCTGCCACACGGTGCCAGGGGACAGTGTCTGTGCTCAGAGTGGGGACAGAGCCAGCCCCTCCCTGACACTGCTGCTCCTCTCCCCAGCTCCAGCGGAGCCCCAGCAACCCCTGGGGAAGGAATTCCTGCCCCACCACCACTGCCAGGGCCGTCCCTGCTGGCACCGTCCCCTCCGGGGCCACCCCCGCCACCTCTCCCTGGGGACCTGCTGCCACCTCCTCCAGGGGACCTGGCCGTGCCCCCACCGGACCTCCTGCCCCCAGGTGAGTGCTCAGTGCTCCGGGGGGTCACAGGGACATGGGGGGCTGCCCGTGACCCGTCCCCCATCCATTCTGGGGGGTTGTGAGCCCCTTCATCCCTCACCCCCTCTGGGGGTTTCGCAGCCCCCGATGACCTCGAGCTGCTGCCACCACCGTCAGCTGTGCCCGACTTTGAGGACCTGGCCCTGCCACCGCCTCCAGCTGCAGAGGACCCTCCGTGGGCCCCAGAGAACTACCTGGAGAAAGGTACAGAGCATCCCAAATCCCCTGGATCTCCTGGCCGAGCCCCTGCCCTCACCCCAGCACGGATGTGGGATGTCCCGCGGTGCCGTGGCCGCTCCCGTCCCCGCTCCCAGCGCTGGCCTGTCCCCTGTGGTGGCCTCGGTGGGCTCCACACTCCTGTCCTCCCTCCCACAGTGGTGGCCCTGTACCCCTACACACGGCAGAAGGACAACGAGCTCTCCTTCGAGCCCGGCGCCCTCCTGTTCATCACCCGCCGCTACTCGGACGGCTGGTGCGAGGGGGTGATGGGGCAGGAGGAGGGATTCTTCCCCGGGAATTACGTGGAGCCCCTCTGAGCCCCTCACCCCGCACCGCGCTTCGCCTCTGAATTTCGGCTTGTGCTCCGCTGGGAATCCGCAGGGCTGCGGGGGTTCACGGCCGGGCCGGGTGGCGCTGCTGGCACCGCTTCCAGAGCGTTCCCCTCTCCCCCGTGCCTCCTCGGGAGGGTTTGGAGCTGTCACACCGAGCGGGGAGCACGGCGGGCAGCACGGGCTGATCCTGGATGCCAGCCCAGGAACGGGGCACGGGGCACGGAGCAGAGCAGGGACAGCACCTGCCCCGCTGTCCCCGCGGGCTCCGGGGATGATCCAGCCCCAGTCCCCCACTCCAGAGGTTCCCCTGCTCGTCCCTGACCCCACTGTGCCACTCCAACGCCACTCCCCAAACTTGCAAGGAAGAGAAACAAGGTTTTGGTGGGAGTCAGAGCTGTGTCAGAGCCAGGCTGATGCCCTGGGCACAACCAGCTCGTGTTTGCTGCAATACAGAGAGCTCTGCCTGTGTACAGACATCCGTATCTTTAATTCCATGGCTTTGAGTTCCACACAGTCGAACGGGGTCCGGAGGAGGAAGAACAAAGGAGAGGGGATGGGACAGAGGAGGAACAACTCAGGGCTGCTTTGGTTATTTCCTGCTGGGGGTTTGGGTTCCGGGGGTTTGGAGGAGTCAGAGCCACCCTCGGGGGCCAGTAAGGCTGTGGATAAATCCAGGAGAAGCCAACACCAGAGAGCAGCGGATCCTGGAGGTGCCCCCCTGCAGAGTGCAATTAGAAGGGGTAATTAATACTGCAGTGGGGGGGGGACGTGGACGGGGGAGGGGGGTTTTGGCCTCTGGGGACCCGGTGCCAGAAATGCCACAGCACCACAGAACCTCCAGGGGGGCATTGGCACCTCTTGAGGGGCCTCGAACGATCCAGCAAGGACCGGGACACGCCCAGAAAGGGCTGGGGGCAGGGAGGGACCTGCCGGGGACACGGGGACACCTCAACCCGGGAGAGGAGCAGGGATGGAAGTGGTGAGGTGAAATCCCGCTCCCCACAGCAGGATGTGGTTCCTGTGCCAGTGGTGGGATGGGGTTGGAGAGGCTCTGCCGCCTTTCCAAAGCTTTCCTGATGCTCCCAGCACGTTTTATCCAGAGAATTAGGTCCCAGGGGACAGTGAACCCCAGTGCAAGGCTTGGCTGTCCGCAGGGTGGGGTGTGGAGGCCCAGGGAGCCGGGATTTCCCAGGCTGAATTCCCAGTGGGCTCAGGAAGGGGGAAGGAGCCCAGGGCAAGCTCCTCACGTGGCAAGGAGGGCAGCCAGGCCGGGGGAAGGAGTGCAGGAGGAAGGATGTGCCCAGCCCATGGGGAAAACTGGCTTCTGGATTTTTTAGGAATTCTCTTTTGAGGTCAAAAGGCAAAGGAAGCAACAACTCCACCGAAACATCCCCATCAGTGTGGGCAAAGGGCGCAGGGTCTGGCCGTGGCTCCATCGCCCCGCGGCAGGGCAGGGAAAGGCGCCGGCAGAAAGTGCTTTATTCACCAGGAGAAGGAGCTGGGAAAGGCAGGGGAACATCCCAGGGGAACATCCCAGGAGCGGGGCCAAGCGGGCAGTGCGTGGGCAGGGGGCTGTGACCCCCGGGCTCCCCTTCCCAGCCACGTGCGGGGCCCGGAGCCCTCGGAGCCGCCCTCAGCATTTCCTCTTGAGCAGCTCCTGCAGGTACCGCGCCACCTCCGTGGCCGACTCCCACGGCACCACCGCGGCCTGGAAGGCTCCGGGCTGCTTCTCCTGCATCTCCTGGATCATCCTGTGCATGGGATAACCCTTCCTGGGGAACGCCACGTCCGCCGCCGTCAGAGTCCCGGAGGGACAGAAATCGTTGGCTCCGTCCCCCACGTAGAAGACGCGCTGGAACTCCACCTCCTCCTGCGCCCTCTCCGCCAGGTATTCCGTGAGGATCTTCCTCTTGCACATGTTGGCCGGGCACTGAAGGCACTTGTGGCTGTGGTAGGGCCCCAGCGTGAGGAAGCCCCTGCGGTCGAAGCTGGCCGGGTTGCTGAAGATCTTGCGGAACAGCGAGCGCACGCCGGCCGCCCGCAGCTTGGCCTCGATGCCGAACATGTTGGCGTCAGAGATGAGGATGAGCTCAAAGAGCTCGTGCTGCTTGGAGAGGAACTGGAAGAGCTCGGCCATGCCGGGGGACAGCGGGATGTTCTCGTAGACGGCCCTGAAGTCGCTGGCACGCACGCCCTGCTCGCCCAGGAAGGCCAGCACACGCTGCATGTGCTCGTTGTAGGAGCCCTCGCGGGGGCTCTGGCGCAGCTGCTCCGGCAGCGCCCGGCCCCTCACCACGGAGTCGTCGCTGTTCTCATCCACGATGGTCTCATCAAAGTCAAACACCAGCAGGAACCGGGGCGGCCGGGCCCCGGCCATTCCCACGCCCTGCCGGGGGAAGGACAAACCCCGCTGGTACCGGGATGTGGTGGCCACCGCCAGGCCACCGCCCCGGGGCTACCTGAGCCCGGGCTGCTTAGCCCAGCTGGGCCTGGGGGGGTTAATCCCCCGTGCCACGGCCCAGCCCGGCCCTAAACCTTCATCCTGCACGTAAAGGGATCGTTCTGCCGGGTTAATCCCGGCCCAGGAGGTCACTGTGCTTCCCCTGGGAGCGGGGACAGCGCTCATTGGATCCGGGAATTACCGGGATTGGGAAAGAGCTCCCGGATCGTGGAGCCCGACCTTCGACCCAGCACACCTGGGCTTAGTGCAGGGGGTGCCAGCCCAGCCTGTGCCACCTCTGGGACAGGGACGTGTCCCAGGGCCACTGTGGCTCTCCCCAATCCCACAGGTTGATTTTTGCTCCATCCCCCACTGCAGCTCCCCTGGGATGGGCTCTGCAGCCGCCCCAGTGGGAGCAGGGAGCGGCTGGAGCTGTGCCAGGGTGGATTTAGGTTGGATTTTAGGGGAAAGTTCTTCATCCAGAGGGTGGAATAAGCACTGGAACAGCTCCCTAGGGAATGGGCACATTCCCGAGGCTCTGGGAGCACTGGGACAACGCTCCCAGGGATGCACAGGGTGGGATTTTGGGGTGCCCTGCAGGGCCAGGAGCTGCACTGGCTGATCCTTGGGATATCCCAAAATCACCCCAGCCCGAGCTCCCCACTCCCCTCAGCCCTCCCCGGCTGCTCCAGGGTAAATTTTGCAGGATGGGGACCCAATCCCTGCCCTCCCCGAGGAAAGAGGACGTGGCAGAGGTCAGCTGGGGACAGGCAGGGGACAGTGGCACTGACCTTAAACAGGCATGGCAGCCCCACGCCCTCGCAGCACCTCCTCATGGTGGCACCATCCCTGGCCAGCACCGGGGGCTGAGGGCTGCGAACCACAGAAAACAGGGAATGTGGTGAATCCTTGGGGTTTTCCCTGGATACTCCCGAGCTCGGGACCTTTTGTTCCAGGAGGGAGGAATTAAAGGAGAGCAGAGCCCGTTTAATGCCTCTGATCCCTCCTAATTCCCTGTGAGGGCAGCGGGGGAACAGCAAAAAACCCCCAGGAACAGCAAAAAAACCCCAGGAACAGCAAAAAACCCCCGGGAACAGCAAAAAAACCCCGGGAACAGCAGCCCTGCTCCAAAATCCCCGATTTTCTCCCAGCGGAATGAGTTTGGGGTGTTCCTTTTGACGGAGCGATTATCCTGGAATGACACCCAGGAGGATGCTCCAAGGCAGGGCCCAGCTTCCAAACCTGGAATTCTGCTGACCCCGATGGTCCATGGCGAGGGGAAACCTCCCCAAAAATCACCCCGGTGGCTGGGAATTCAGGAATATCCCGCTGGGAATTGGAGCTGGGCACCGGCAGCTCGGGCCGGGAGGATTCCAGTGATTTGTCACCAGCCCGGCAACAGGAAGAGTTTTGCAGCTGAAGGTGATTTGTGGGGGATTTGGCTGGATCGGAGCCCGGCTTCCAACTATTTTGGGCACAAACACGAGCCGTGATTCTGCTGAAATGAAAAACTGCGGCTGCAGCGGCACCTGGCACAGGGAAACGGAGCCTGGGGTGGAACCTGGGCTGGGAATCTTGGAAAAATCCCTTTTTGGGAGGCCTGGAACCACACACCGGAGGTTTCTTTGCTGAAAAACCCATCAGAACTTGAGGGTTTATTTACAGACATCATCGGGAGCCAAATAATGCCGCAGCCAGGCTGGGAGCGGCTTCCGAAGCGGGAGAGACGGAAAAAAACCGGGATTGAACATGAAAGAGGAGCTGGAATTTTGGTCACTGCTTGGTCACTGCCAGCAGGGAGAAAATAATTTGGGATTGAGCCTTGTGGGGCTGAGAGGCAGGGAAAGAGCCCTGGGATGGCCGGGGTTCTGGAATTCCTGTGGAATTTCTAAGGAAAATGCTGCTCCGTGGATCAGCTGGACAATCCCAGCTCCATTTCCCTGCGGGAGCTCGGAGCATCCCCGAGATGCGGCTGCAGGAGCTGCTCCTGCTCCCCCAAAACAGCCCCAAAACCGTGAAGAATGGGATCAAAATGGGCCCCAGCGCTATTTAGGGATTGAATCCCGGGTGGAATTCCCAACGCCGGGCTCTGAGGGCTGCGGGTCACCCCACAAAATCCCAATCCAGCGCCGTTCTCTCTTTGGGATACGGAGCAGGAGATCCCCTAAAGCAGAGCTCAGCCAGCCCGGCTCAGCCGAGGGGTCCGGAATTCCCGGCTCCATCCCTGACCCTGCTCCCGCGGGAGGGGAAAAAACCTCATTTCGGGAATGTCCCGGACCTCAATGAATCCCTGGACACACCCCGTGGGGCAGCGGGAGGGGAAATCCCGGCGGGAGCGGATCCCTATTCCTGCTCCGGGAGGAGTCAGCCGGGAGCGCCTTCCCGAAAAAATAAAAAAAGGGATTTTTTTTTCCCCCCTTTTTTCCCCTTGGGAAGCGAAGCAGCCGCATTTCCCCCCTCCCAAAAAAGAGCGCAGCCGGAGCGTCGGGACAGAAAATAAACGGGATCATCGCTCCTTAATCCCATCGGGGATAAAGGTTCCAACTCCCCGAGTTTGGGATGAGGGTCGCAAAACGCCTGGGAAAGCCGGGAACTGCTGGGAATCGCTTCCCGGCGCGGTTCATCCCCCGAATTCCGGGGATTTCGGCCGAGGGAGGAAGAGCCGGAGCCATCCCCAGAAATCGGCACCGCCCGGGCACCGGGAGAGGAGCGCCCGGGGGGAGCCCGGACCGGGAACAGCTCCCGGAGCCGGGAAGAGCCGAGCCCGGGAATCGCGGGACACCGGGAGAATTCCCGGGGCAGCGGCGGCTCCCCCCTGGCACTCCCTGATCTTGCCCGGTTTGGACGTTTTTAACCCCAAAGTTGATTTCGGTGCGTGAAAAATATTCGGGTTTTTTTAATGAGCTCAAACCCAACTCCTGCAGCCGGAGCGAATTCCGGCTGCGGGGCAGAATTCCCGGGAAACCGAGAGGAGAATTCCCGGGAAACCGAGGGGAGAATTCCCGGGAAACCGAGAGGAGAATTCCCGGGAAACCGAGGGGAGAATTCCCGGGACACCGAGAGGAGAATTCCCGGGACACCGAGAGGGGAGAATTCCCGGGAAACCGAGAGGAGAATTCCCGGGACACCGAGGGGAGAATTCCCGGGACACCGAGGGGAGAATTCCCGGGAAACCGAGAGGAGAATTCCCGGGAAACCGAGAGGAGAATTCCCGGGACACCGAGAGGACCCCGCCGCCCCAAAAGCCAAGAGGGGAAAACCGGGAGCGGGACGCGATTCCACCGCCGCTGGAATTAAACCTGACCCCGGCTGCTCCGCGCCTCCCGAGGGAGGGGAAAATGAGGGAATTCCTGGGAAATCCCTGGATTTCCGAGCGGCTCCCAGCCAGCCCCGGCCCCTTCCCGGGCTCCGCGGCTCCGGTTCCCCCCCCGAATTCCCGGGACCGGGCACGGGCAGAGCCTTCCCGGGTCACCTCGGGTTACGGGGCCGCTCCGGCTTTTCCCGGTGTTTGTTTTTCCTGCCGGGAATTGGCGGCGTTACCGCGGCCCCGGGCTCCGCTCCCCGGGCTCCGCTCCCCGAACCGGGCTCCGCTCCCGGATCGCGGCGGGGAAGGAGCGGCGGCGGTTTGGGGGATCCAGCCCCGCATCCCGGATCCCGGATCCCGGCTCCCACCCCGGCCGTGTCCTCCCGTCCGGTGCCACCGGGCCGGCGGCGGCTCCGGTACCGGCGCAGCCCCTCCCCGAGCTCCGCGGCTCCCCCCGGTACCGGCGGGGCTGAATCACGGCCGCTCCGTGCCCGGGTGGCAGCTCCCGGTACCGGCAGGGTCCAGCCGGGTGCGGACCCTCCGCTACCGGCAGGAGCCGCCCCGGTACCGGCAGGGTCCAAGCGGATCGACACCCCCCGGTACCGGCACCATCCGCTCCCGGCAGGGTCCGACCCGGTGGGGACCCCCCGGTACCGGCAGCAGCCGTGGCGGATCCGGCATCTCCCGGTGCCGACACCCGGCACCTCCCGGTACCGCCGCGGTGCCGCCTCTCGCCTCCTTACCGGGTCAGAACCTGCCGGGAGCGCCCGGTCCGCCCCGGTGCCGGGGCGTGCGGGGGCGGCGCGGGGGCAGCCCGGGCT
>VZRV01009872.1:0-7500 GCA_013398115.1 Falcunculus frontatus
CCCCCCTTTTCCTTCTCTGAAACCAGCGTGAGTTGCAATTTAGCCTTTTAAGAGTAGTTAAAATACAGTTCAATCACGGCGCGTCTTTGGCAAGCGCCGGTGTGCCCTGCTCCGCTGCTACGGGCAGAGGAAGAGCCTGGGCTGGAACCTAAAAAGTTCACACAACCTTTGGGGAGAGGAGACCTGAACCTGCCACCGTTATCTGCTTTTTAAAGTACTCTGTGTTTAAATAAAACAAAAAGTTTGGAAGGTCTTTTGAGGAGTTGCGGCTGAAGGAGAGCCGTTTAACCGTATTCCCCTCTCTTCCTAAATACTCTCTGGATTTATTGCCTTTAAAATATGATTTAGGTACAATATAACCACTGTGCCCACAGTATGGATTTTTATAACTACATTTCTTTAAAAATGAAATTCATGTCAGATTATGCAGTTAAAGGAATCGACCTTGATAGCTTGCTATAATAAAACTGTATCAGCTTGTAATAAATGCGGATTATAGCAAAGCAAGCTCCAGAATTAAAATTCCCTGAATCAATATATGAAAATCTGTAGGAAACATCTCTAATCGTATTAAGTTCATCTTTATAGCATTTCCTATCTGCTAATCTAGTGCAAAAACAACTCTGAGTTGGAGGAATTTATTTTCTTCTATTCAACGTTGGTGCTTTTGATAGTACAATGCAAGGAAGATAACAATATTAAATTCAGCTATAACTTTATTTCTTTTTTACTCAAAAGGAAAGCAGGCAGCGAACGCCACGTCCTGATGTGCTTTAAACTTTTCTGTATAGGCAGCGCTTGCTGCGGCGACGCGATGTCGAAGGGGTCGGCGGAGAGTTTGGGTGCCGACCACAACTTTTAAAAATATCTACTTCGGAGAGAAAAGGGGCGGATATGACAATTGGGATAAATCCGTTGCCGTCTGATGCTGTCGTGCTCACCACTCTGGTGTTACAGTTGGGCTGTGCCCCCCACGCGCGGGCACGGGGGTACACGCGTGTCCCACAAAACTGGACCCGTCTTTTCGTGGCTGCACGTCTGGCGCGGAGTGTCAAAGCTGGCGGGATTATTTTCTGATTTTTAATCAAGAGCACAATCAATATGACTTCGTCCCCGCGGGAGCCGCCGGCAGCGGCGGGCGGTGCTCGAGTGGGTACGGCCGGGGGGTGCTCGGAGCCGGGGGAGGCGGCTACTGCGAGTAAGTGGCGGTGGGCAGCCGAGAGGGAGACACGGGAGGAGCGAAATTTATGGGTGCAAATGGATCCAGGTCAGGGTGAGGGATGGTTTATTAATGGGAAAGGAACGGAGAGGAAGCATAGCCGTACCGAGTGGACGGGAGGAGAAATCTGTAGGGATGTTGTCGGCTGAGAGAGAGGGAAAAGAAAGCGGAGAAGACAGCAAACGGTGGGGGAAAGCGGGAGGAAAGGAGACGTCTTCCCGGGGTGCGGGAGCGATGCCCGCGGCGAGAAACGACGCACGCCTCTGGCAGCGGGAGGGCCGCTGCAGGATGGGACGAGCGCGGCACTGGGGGCGGCTGGTGCCGGGCGAGAAGAAGAGGCAAGGCGAGCAGGAGGCGGCGATAGGAGCCGAGCAGGGAACGGAGAGAAGCCCGTTCCCTACGGACGAGGAAATAGCAGGGGAAAAGTGAAGCCGAGCGGGAGTCGCTTTGCCTGGCTGGAGCCGAAGGGAGATGAGAAGGAGAGGCTGGAGCCGGCCCGTCCTGCAGGGAGACAGAGGGGAGCGGCGGCGCGGGGCCCGACGGCCGCCGCCCCCGGGGAGCCGCGGCGGAGCGCTCTTCGGCCGGCCAGACACGTGTCTCCTGGCCGGGACCTGTCAGAGCAGGGAGAGCGGGTCCTGATTTATCACCCGAAACACACACACACACCCCCGCCAGCCCTCCCCCCGGCCTCGCCTCCCGCCTCTCGGCGGCCGAGCTAAAATCGAACCTCCCTCCGGCGGCCGCGGGGCGTCCCCGATCCTGCAGCCGGCTCTGGGGCTGCGGAACCGGGCACCCTCCGTGGGCAGCATCGCGCCCGCCCCGATGCCCCCGGGACCCTCCTCTCGGTTCTTGCCGCTCACGCCCCGCCGTGCCTCTCTCCGCCAGGTCATGGGGGACTGCGGGGACAGAGGTGGCCCGGGCCCCGGGGTGTCTCTCTGCCGCAGTGCCCGTCTGAGGAGCCGAAGACTGAGTGCTGGAAGTTGCGGGAGAGCTGAAGGCAGGGTTGAGGGTTCAGGATGACTCCCGCGGGATGCCGGGGTGCGGGCAGGGTGGGAACTGCGCCGTGCCACAGCACACGAGGGACGGGGCGCAGCCACCGGGGGAAGGGGGGTAAACAAACAAGTGGGATTAAGAGAAGGACCACAGTAAAACAAGAGTTAAAAAATAGAGGGAAAGATCAAAGCGCTGGGTAAAAGACTCTTCAAATTACACGTTTGAAGCTTTTCCATAATTCCAAGGCGACAGATAGATAACAAGCTGCACATTCCTTATCACATATGGAATCAATCTGAAAGGAGTCTCTTGATCAGAATCTGTTAATTGCAGTGACATATGATTTGGAAAGAAAACACAATTAATGACCCTTCATGTTAAGACTTTGGGACGAGGCCACTGACAACCCGCTCTCTGCAGCCAAAGTCAGCTCAACTATTATTGGTAGTGGTAGTACTACTAGTAGTAAACTATTAAAGGGAGACATTCTTCCAGCCTCGGCGACTGTTTTGTCTCTGTTCCCGTCGCACGTTTCTTCAGAAGGGGGAGGAGAAGAGAAAGGGACAGGAGTGCGTGCGCACTCCTTTCCTTCAAAGTTTAGGGAGCTAAAATGATTTAGTACCTTGTCTGTAAATCTAATGACCTAAGGTGAGAAAAAATACTTCATCTTTTATTATTACCATTTGTGGTGAGCTTTACCAGGAAACAGCAGAACCCTTTTGAAATGGTAAATATATGTATCCATTTAAAATCCATTATTGCTGAGATTTTCCCAAAGAGAAATAAGGCAAACCTGCCCAATCTCATTTTCTAGCGCCCTCTGTCCACAGCTGCCCTTAGCTCGGCCGGCCCTTCCAGGGCGTTGGGACCGTCGAGCCTCGGCGGAGCCTTCCTGGGTGCTCTGGGTCCTGTGGGTGCGGGGAGGGCCCGCAGCCAGAGTGGATGCTCCGCGGCTGTCAATGCGCCACGCGTTCTGTAATGTTAGGAGGGGAGGTAGCAACATTTTCAAAAGCTCTACTCTGTCATTAAAAGGTATTGGCTTTGTTTTAGAAGGGGGAGGGGGAGAGGTTCATTTGAAGGTTAGAAACCATACACTTTAATAGGATCGAAGTGAAATTAGTTAATAAGAAAATGCTGGCCAGAAGCTCTCCGGGCTTTTAAGTGCTCTCCAGGCCATTTAGGGAAATTGAATAAGAACAGACTCCGTTACCTGCAGCCCCAACTATTATCTCCAGTTCTGCACAGAGGCGAGAAGGGAAAAATAGTGCCTGAGAGACCTGAAGTCCCGTACACCTCCTGCCAACCTATTTCCGCGAGAAATAATGCCCCCTTTCTGCTCGCAGGCGTGTTCTCCTCCTGCATCTTCCGCTTTTAAGCAATTCAGGCTACAGTGTGTACCACAAGGGGGTAAGCAAAGGTAAGGGGCTATCAGCAGACGCCGAAGGCTGCGGAGGCAGCTCTGAGCACAGCCTGGTTACCGCCGGGGCAAAGCTGGCCTCTTGGGTTTTTTTTTCCCCTCCATTTCTCTGACTTTTTTTCCCCCCACCATTGTGGTGCTTAGTTGATTTGCGTTCGGACCGCTGCCAGTAGGTCAGTATATTGTGTTACCCAACTTCCGATCTGCTCCCTTTCTCCGTGCCTTTAAACTTTATAGTTTTTAGAGGTGTTAATAAAACCTTTCCTTTGGTAAATCGTTCATTAGAAACCCCACCGAAACCTGGAAAGACTTCAGAAAAAAACCCCAGAGCTCAGGAATGATAGGTTGGGAAAAGTCTTTTGTCCAAAAAACTACATAATTGCCGTGAATCTTAGGAAACATTAATCTTTATAGGAATTTGTGATTCATATCTGTGGTTTGACCGTTTAGGTGATTTACAATCTGTTAGTGCAATTCACTAATTTTATGCCAATATATTTTATGCGCCCAGTTAGATTTTCCGCCGCCGATCGAAATGAGTGGCCGGTGTGCCTTGCCGGTGTCAGCGTGGCTCTGTGAGTCCGGCGGGGCCGGTCCCAGCGTGCGCGGGAGCGGAGGAGTGGGCGCAAAGTGCGCATAGCTGCAGGAAACTTCCCCTTCACGTTTTTCTCGTCTGCAGCCCCGACTCTTATCGTTCGGGCAGGACCGTCCCCACCTTCCTCCGCTGGTGAGAGGATGTCCTCGGCTCCGGTACAGGCTGCGGCTGGAGGGCTGTAGCCTTTTTTAAACCGGACCCGAGGGTATCCTGGGTTTCTCGAGCTTTAGCAGCGGGTTTAAATCCAGGTTATTGCTCCCTGCTGGTTCGTTCCCTGGCGCGCCCTCGGGGGAGCCTCCGGCACGGTGCAGCGGGGAGCCGGTCCCGCCCGGCACTGCGAGGGCTCACCCCTCCCCGTGTTCTGACCGCCCCCCCGGGCCGCCGCCGTGGGAGGGTGCCTCTCCGGCTTTCCCCCCGAGGGAAGGATATCCCTTCCCTCGTTCCCAGCCCACCGAGAGGTGTCTCCCCCCGGGCTGGGGCCCGTGCCTCCGGTGTGGAGCGGGGAGAGGGGCGGCTGGAGGTGCCGTGCGTGGAAAATGCTGCTCGAATGACACCTCTGGAGGTTTTCCGTGTGGCAGTGGAATGGGGCATTCCTCGCGTGGGTTGTTCCAGCACTCTCCGGCCGCCGCATGGGAGAGCCGGGGATGGGGATGGCTCCGTGTAATTTGTAACTGGGTTTATTAGCTGGAGGGGAAAACTCAAGCAAAGAAAAGGAGCAGCAGCTGCGCTGAAGATAACACTGCGTGGAGTCTAATCTTGTGACACAATCATTAATTACTATTGTATTAATTACTATTTTTCCAAAACAGTCCTTTCCCGGAAGAGCTTACAGCCCACAACTGCTGTGTAATGATACTCTGGGTAGAGAAACGATTCCCGCATTAGGTCCCAGGTAGCGTTTACAAATGGCAACACCTACAGTATCAAAGCCCATCATCTTGCAGCCTGAGATTTTCTGTCCCATCGGCCTGGCTAGGATGATTTTGATGCCGATAAAATACATTTAAATATCAAAGTCTTTATTCGCGTACATATTCCGTCCAAACTTTCAGATCGTGGTGGCGTAACTGCTTTATTCGCTCTTCATCCCACGGATGCTGCCTTATATCAGTAACAAACAAGCATTGATTTTATGGTAAAGTCACTTTGGGATGGGAATGAGTAACTCCAGGCAGTGCTATCACTGTATTACATGGAAATGGCCCAGGTAACAAGATGAACATTGATTCAGCATTATGTTTGATCAATAATGAAATAAGTAACTTCAGGGCCAAATTAAAATGCAAGCTGGCTTAACGCTGCCAGCTTCTGGGCTAAGTGACAAGGCTAATTCAGCAGGGAAATGGCAATATTTGCATTAGAGGCTGCATCTGTTGTTTGGTGGAAGAGGCTGGATCTGCAATAACGCCGGATGGAAGTGCAGGGAGCAGGTTTGGGGAGAGCCCCGCCGGTGCCGGGCCGGTATGTCCAGGCCCCACCGGGGCAGCGCCGTTTCCCTCGGCGTGCCCTTGACTCCCGGCCACGGCGTTGCAAAAAAACCCCAAACACTTCAGGGCGGTTACCAGCACCCCAGCGCGCTACGGCTGGCAGATAACCAGGTGGTGTTAGCACTTAGAGAAGGAAATAAGCTGTTGTAACCTCCTCGGCGGGCGGGAGCCGTTCTCTGCCTGCCCCGGGCCCAGGCAGGCTCTGGGGAGTGTCCTAGACGTGAGCAGGCAAGGGGAAGTGACTGAAGAGATGGGTGGGAGCATGTCCGGAGCTCCCTGCATCGGCGGCCTATGGCCCGGTTTATCCACTGTTCTCTCCATGGCCGATTTCCACATCTCTGCCAGCGTTATCGGGACGGTGACATGTTTTGATTCCCAGTAGCGATTGTCGCCTTCAGCTAGCACCAGGAGCAGGACACAGGGCGAGTCACCTAAGATTAAAACTCGATTGGGCTGGAAAGCCAGTCAGGTGTAACCCCATGCCCCAAACCGGAGCTGGGGCCATGGGAGAGAGAAGCCTGCGGAGATTCCCGGGCAGATCCGCCATTCCATACCCAGGAGATTTTTACCACCGGGAGAGCAATGAGCACCGGGGGGGGGGGTGCGGGGGGAAGGGAATTCGAGGCGACTGGGAGTGCAGGGGTGTGCGGTGAGGAGTGTGTGGACAGGCATGGAAAGACGGGAGAGGCAGCCGGCGTGCAACACAAACTGGGGACACCTTGTACTGGGGTATTTGTCTAAGTTGTACTTTTTTAGATAATTTTTAAACATTTCCTCCGATGTAGGGAAAAAAATAAAAGGAAGGGCTCTCTCCACAAGAAAAGGAGACACCTCTCAGTGCAGCCCTACTGAGTGTGCCAGGGACGTGTGTGCTTCTACCCCACGGCTGGAAACTTCCTCAAGGCACAGAGAGCTGCTTCTGTCACCGAGGAGGGGACCACGCTTGGCAGGAGCAGGGGAGACCTCAGTGCGGCCCCGGCTGTGGGTATTTTTCCCACCCACCTGGCCCTGGCGCAGCTGCCAGCTCGGTGCAGCCACGAAAACTGAGCCCTAAATCGGGCCCAGAGTGGCGAGGTGCGGCTGGAAATGGGTAATGCGGTGGGTGAGGGACGGTCCGGGGGTTGTGCGGCGGCGCCGGGAGAGAGAACCGGTCCCCACCTACCCCAGCCGGCGGGAGCTCGGCGCCCGGGCCGGGTGAGGGGATGGGAGAGGCGCGGAGTGCGTGGCGTGGCACCGCAGGCTCCCCCGCTTCCCAGGCCGAGAGATTGAGCCCCCGGGGGGTGTCGGTGCAGGGCCGGAGGGGGGTGCAGGCCTGGGGATGGATTTAGGCCAGGCGGAGCGGGAGCCTGGGCAGCCGCGCGTTGCCCTTGCGGACGGTGGGATCTCCGCCGATGTACAGCGCCGCCGGGACAGCCCCCAGACCCGGCGCAGGGAGGGAGAGAGGGAGGGAGGGAGCCGCCGTAGCCTCGCCACACACCAGGAGCCTTCGGGAAGCGCGGGGCGAGCTAGGCCGGAGCGGGGCTCGAGGCTCCTCACCACAGCCCCGGGTGCCCCGGCCGGTGGGACGAGGGGAGGAGAAAAGGGGAGCCGGCGCTGGCGTTATTGCTCTTTCCTCTCCTTAAGGAGGTCAAATGCGATCGTTCAGAGCTATTGATTGCTGCTCGGGCTTGTAGTGATTTGTTAAAAGTAAGTAAGGGCGAGCAGGAGGTGCGGGAACCGCTCCGGGAGGAGCCGTGGAGGGAGAGCGCGGGCGCAGCGGGGCGAGATGGGAATGGAGATGGGAATGGGG
>VZRV01009872.1:12500-61798 GCA_013398115.1 Falcunculus frontatus
ATATATTTGGAAGCTCTTTGTTTACATCAGGCCTCTGGTATTTCAAGAGTTCTTGCTCTGATGAATTCATTGTGATTTGTTTGGAGAAATGATCAGTCTGCAGCTATCTCTCTTTGCACCTTTGCCTGATTGCAGTATGTCCCAGGAGAGATTAAAACTGATCCAGTGCTGTCCAGGTGAGAAAAATTAACTTTTTAACCTTCTGTTTTCTCCAGAGATCCAGGTTTGGCTGAGGTTTAACCACTGATGCAGAGGGTTGCAGGCACACTGGGTGGAGGACTGTATTTACATAATTTTGTTGTACTTGGAAGGGTTTGCAAAAAGGTCACTTTATTATCCCCATGCAGACCATTTCCTAACACTCAGAGTGATGCAGTAACTGGCTAAAAAGAGCAAGGAATTGGTATGACAGAGTTTATATATTTGTAGTGCTCTGTTTGTTATCCCTTACCAATCATCCCCATTTTTTCCAAGATGAGCTGATTATCTTCCTGACGTACCAGCATAAATGCCAGTGGAGAATCCAGCAATCCAGGTTTGCTTCCATTTCATGTTCCCCAGAAGGAATTCATGTTCAGCTTGGCAGGACATCAGGGAGCTGGCTGCAGCATCCCTGGGCGGCTCCTGCTTATGGGTTCACTGGCTGCTTAAGGAAGTACAAGGGGGACAGGCTTTAGCAGAAAAACTGGCCAGTTGGTGCAGGTGAGACAGCTTTTTAAGGCCAGAAGTGCCATCTGAAAACCCTGGCTCAATATCCATCTCATCATACTTGAACTTGCTTCACCGTGTTTTCTCAGTGATGTCCACACTACATTCAGAGCCGAGGCCAATGGTGCCCACCTCACCACAGGGCTGGCTTTGTGGGCTGTCTGGGGGGGCTATAGCGTATTTCCTGCAAAATGCAGTTACAGCTGAATTAAAAAAAGAAAGAGGAAAAGGAAAGAAACTGAACCCAGGCACTGTAAAGCAGTCCCTGCTGTTGTGTCCTAGCCTGGCATCTCGGCACGCAGCTGAGCAGTGAGGAACAAGGCCTGGCTCTGCGAGGTGGTGACCCAGTGCGGCATTGGGGGTGTCCCACCTGCCCTGGGTGGGACACTTGGGCCAGCCCTGAGTCCCAGGGACTGCAGGGCTGGGGTCACCCCTAACCCTGAGTGCATCAGAGGGTGGGTGAGGGTCACCCTGCAGAGCTGGGGACAGGAATCACCCCATGGGACTGGGGGCTGCACTGGGGACTGGGTCACCCCATGAGTTTGGGGAGTGCACCGGGAACAGGGTCACTCGTGGGGCCGAGTACAGCTCTAGGGTTGGAGTCACCCCATGGGGCTGGGGATGGCACTGGGGATGGAATCACACCATGGGTCAGGGGATGGCCCTGGGGACAGGGTCACCCCACAGATGTCTCAGCAGGTCTGTGGCCATGCGCAGCCCATGGTGACCCTGGTGCTGCCAATCAATCCCCACACAGAGGGAGCTGCTCTCCACAATCCTCTGCTTCCACCTGGTCCCACCTAAGGTGTTTAGGTGCTGGTCCAGCCCAGTCCCTCAGTGTTACTGGTGGCTGCCCTGGGTCCCTTAAGCTGGGCTGAGTTAGGGGTGGTGTGGAGCCCTGTTCTGGTGATGCCCAAAGGCTCTGGTGCCTCTGCCAGTGGAACGGCCTGTCCTGACACATTGGTGCTGGGCACAGTGGCCCCTGCCCCAAGAGTGCTGTCCCCTGGGCTGGGTCAGGCTGCGGCAGGGGGAGAGCCTGTGGTCACTCAGGGACAGGGCAGGTGCCAGCCACAGCCTTTGCAGTACCAGCAAGCACGTTCAGCGTTCAGCTCGTTACTGGCACTGTGCTAATGCTGATTAGCTAATGGCTAATGCTGACTTTCTGGTGGTACTGAGGAGCACCAACCTGCAAGTGATTAACCCTTTAACAAGACACCATGACCCAGGGCACCTGCTGTGGGCAGCAGTCTGACAGTGAGAGGGGCTGGTGATGGGCAGCCCCACAGCAGGGATCTGTGGAGCACCGCTTGGACTCTCCCTGTGTGACTGGTAAGTACAGGTTTCCCCAGCATGGCCAGCCAGGTTCTAGGCTGGTGGTGCAGCACTATCCCAGAATGCAGAAAATTTAGTTGTACCCCTCTGTAACAGCTCTTGGAATAGGTGCTGTCTCTTGCCCCTGCTGTTGACTCTCACATCTTCCCTTTCCATGCTCAGTGCCAAGGATCTCCTAGGTCTTGCTTGCATGGAGTTACGTTGAATGAATATTGACAAATTTGGCTGATGCACACACATAGGAAGGGATTACACAAATTTTGCCACCTAACAGAGAGTTCAGATGACAGAGTTTCATGCTCAAGCTTTCTCTCGAGGTTAAGGAAATTCAAGTAATGATGGATCTCATGATGGCACGAGGAGATGGGAGTCAGGAGGCTCTGGGTTCTCTGCTTGAAGGTTTGCATTGGATAGTTAAGGCTAATACAGTATGTCCTTGGATACATGGTTCTCTTGTCTCTAACAAGATGTTTGTACAACAGAGCTAGTTACTTCCTGAGCAGAGGGAGGGAAAGGCAGGGAACTGCAGGTGAGCCATGGAGATCAAAATCACAGGAGCCAGCAGCTCCACTCAAGTGCTCAGGAGTGAGCCTGGAGACAGCAAGTGGCAGAAATGTTGATGTGAAGGCATCTGTGCAATTCCAGGATGTTTGGGAGTAGTACAGGCTTTTCAGTGAAAAATCATGGTGGGTAAATCCCCAGCTCTCCAAAGCAAGGTGAGGTCCATGATTACTGAATGAGTACAGCCTGAGGAAGTATTAGTGTGAAACAGAGGGAAATGTGAAGAAAATATGTTTCAAAGCAAAATTAGCAGGTTTTTTATTTCCATTATAAGAAATAATTCTAAAATTCTGACAATATGTATGATGCTTTCTATAAAATCCCATTTTAATCAGTGATGACAGTTTGACATTTTTCCAGCTGCTTAGAAGCAATAGACAGTCAAGTATCTCAGTAGGACATGGGTTGGCATGCTGGGCTGTATGTAAGCTTTAACTTTCCTCCTACTCACCAACTTACGATGGTATTCAAAGAACGGGGGGTAAAAAAGCTTTCTGCAGGTTTCACACCAGCTTATGCCATCTGTGTTTTTAGCTTTGTCTTGCAAAAGTAAAATCTTTGCTTTGAAAATGCCTCCAGATGCTGTCAGCTAATATTATCATTCTCAGTAGCAAGCGAGGATTTTATTTATAAAATGTCCTGGCCTTTGCTGAACAATAAATGGTTCTGCACACTTGAGGGACATATAAATAGCAATTAAAACACAGTTTAGAGTAATGCTTAGGCTCTTAAAGAAAGTGACATCAATTTAAAAGAAAGGATAATGTGCTGGACTAGGCATCAATCAAAAGGAGGGGGAAAATGTTGTCTAAAGCAGCATTTAAATGATGGGATAAAGCATGCTGGTGAATAGCTCCAAAACATGGTGGCTGATAGATAAAAGATGCTTGGGTGAAGATACTGTGCTTGATGAGACCACCCTTTTCAGAAGTGCCTGCTCCAGAGTGTTGTGTCATAAACATGCCTTATAGCCCATTTCCTTTGGAACGATGTCTCATTAGGTGATAGAACACAGTCTAGGGTTAAAGGGGATGATTTCTCACTTATTTAGCACCTCCTATTGCATTCTAGTCAGGTGTCTTATCCTAATCTATCTCGATCTACCTTAGATATGTCAATAGTGACCACCATAGTGGTCACTTGCCACAATTTGCTCACCACCTCCTCTTCCTTACTGTATTTATGTTCCCTATGCTCTTCTGAAGTAGGAAAACACTGAAAATCTCTTTCAATAAATGGAAATCTGATGCAAAATGTGCCCACAGTCCCACTGTTTACTGCTGTGAACTATTGTGTCGTGTGCTGGGTTATTTCTGTAGCACTCTGCCCAATCCCTCTGCCTTATTGTTCCTGTCATCTCTTGTTGCTTGTTCTTGCTTCTTTTCTTCTGTTTCTCAGTGGAGTGAACACCCATCTATTCTCCAGTGCAGAGGTTTTTTTCATAGATTGCAATTTCTGTGGAGCAAGACACCAAGTTTTAGCTCACAGGCCTCTGTTTACAAACACAGCAGCTTGTTAACTGTACAAACATTGAGAAGAAATTAGATTCAAATTATCAGTATTGTAGTAGCACAAGGATAGGCAAGTAAAATCAATGCTATGGACCTAAACTGCATGTGTAGTTACTGCAATTATGCATAAAAACAATCATTTTGTGGATTGGTAGGGACATTTATCTTGACATGCACTTGCACAACTACTTGGTGTTCACATGTTTTTAGGCACAAATGCCCCGTAAGTCTCTGGCACTGGGGATGCTGAAACTGGGCTCAATCAGAAGCTGTTGATTTATTTTTAGTTACAGAATTGTGTTGCTGGATTGTTTGTGGAATTCATAAGTGTTGTCTGAAGAGTCTTAAAAACTCACTTCTCCACATCTGAACATTATATCTTTCAGCTTCAGATAGCGGATTGGGTGTATTATTGCTGGCACTATACTGCTATGAAGAGTGGGCATTAAGTTGAGGAAACAGCTATAAATAAGTGCAAAATTTGCACCTGCAGATAAAAAGACTTTGAGAAATCAGGAGTACATTTTTGTCTTTGTGTATTCCTGCACTTAATGTATTTTTAAAATTAGTTTTAAGTAGCAGAATGCATGAAAAAAGCCAAGACATTTAGATCAAGGAGTTAGAGATCTAATCAGAATGTTGATGACTTATTTACAAATGTTTTCTCAGCCATGTTGCTTTTCTTTAATTTCTACAGGATATCCTTTTCCTTCAAAGTCTCCAGAAATTACAAGACAGGCTGCTTTTTTTTGAGACTATTTGTTAGGAGGCTGACAAGATTAATTAGTCGAATAATTGCTGCTAAACTCATACAGTGCCTGCTATTTAAGGTGTTTAGTCAGGGTAAATTGTTCTCTGTTAAGGCACAGTCATTGTCTCTCAAAAATGTATAATTTTTGATACGTTTCCATCTCTATTTACAATGTCTATCTCACCTTTCCTAATACCTAGTGATGTTGTGTGCAGTGCAAAACGTTACTTGGTTTTATGCTGAAAAATCTGTCTCTCTCCTCCCTTCAGATTACAGATCTTTGTGGCAAAAAAAGTTCAAACACTTTATTTAAAAATATTGATTCTGGTGATAATTATCAAAGATTTGGTTTCTTTGACTTCAGATGAACCATTAAACATGTCCTCAGCTTGTAAGTGCAGTTATTAATGAAAGTCTGCATGAGTGAACTCTGCCAGAAATTTTGGTGAACGTCTCTGTGAGTTTTTCCAGGGAGGCTGCAGCAGTTCTAGTACTCAGAGAATCCCCAGGGCTCTGAAGATGATTAATGATAACAAAGCTTTCCCTATTGTGTTAGCGGATAGGAAGGAAGGAAGAGTACTCTAAAAAGAGAGTGCATAGAATTTCTGAGCATTGAAGTTCAGGAGTGGAATTTAACCCTTGAAATCAGCCACAAAATATCTTCCAGTTATGTGAGGAAGATGAAATCTACTTTCCTCATCTTCATGAAATCTGCCTGTCTGCACTACCAGATTTCTACACCAAGTATGTGCAGAGGGAAACCAGTGCTCTGAGATGTAGCAACACTTTCAGATGAGCTGGGCTGCTTGCAATGCAGCAAACAGGCATACCCACAATCCACTTAGATTTAGCTTTTTGAAATGTGTTAGAGATTTCTGCTAATGGGTTTTCCCTGTGGGCAGCATTACCAACCTGATTATACAGGTTTTAAGAAACTCTCTTAGGAAGATTCTTTTTCATCATAAGTTTTGACATTGACCTACTAAACTAGGTAATTTAGCATTTTATTTTGTAAGAATGAAAAAGAAAATTGAATATTTCATGACAAGAGAGGGATTACAGTAACACTGTTCTTTATAGGAAACCTATCATGTCCGGGGGCCAGATCATGCTTCCGAGATCTGTGCATCTACACGGAGATCTCAACGCTTGCTTTCAGAACAGCATTGGGTGTCCTTTGGTTGTGATACCTACCTTAATTACTTACTGTGGAAGCTTCTACCCTATATGCTTCTGAATTTAGCTTAGGGATAGAACTGAGAGGTAAATAAAATGCACCTTCCTACTAGAAAATGTTAATGAAAAGGCGATATGTTTTCAGACTACATTAGTTTCTGTAAGGATCTTCTGTTTGAAGAGAAACAGGGAACTTGTGGCAAAGATGGATCTGGTGGAGCCTCTGAAAAGGGAGCTCTGACCTCCAAAAATCTCAAGGTTTCTCCAGGATTAGGTGCAGCTTTTGAATGGAGGTGATGAGCAAACTTTCGCCTTCTCCCACTGTGACACATTGCAAGAGAATCTTTGTGAAGAAATTTTGGTGGAGATTGCATCACAGAAAACCCAGTCCTGAAGCCAACTGTAAGTATGTGGCAATTTAGCCCTAGTGACTTAATTGCTATATTCCTTTAGTAGCAATTGTTCTTTTCTATTAAGAGGTATCAAACATTACCTGATTAATTGTTGGCTGAAAACCAGAAGTGCTTAATTTCACCAAGACATGCTATTCAATGCACTGGAGCTGGGGTTCTATTAAAAAACATACACAGAATTTTTAAACTGGTTCTACAGCAGGTAAATTTTATCAAGATATTTCCCTTTAAAGAAATTTCAAGTTATGTACTACTTGGCCAGTTCTCCTGCTGATATGCTGTGGTTTAAAATAGTACATTTGCCCACTCCAACCCCCCAGTATTACATATCTGGTCACAATTCTTGTCAGTCTGTGCAAAACAGTGTTTTACAAAACTGTCGTTTAGTATATCCTTTGAGATTTAGAGTGAAATATTCAAACTTGTGTTTGCAAGGATTCCACTTGGTAGTCGCTGTTTTACTACTTTTACTAATTTGTTAGTGATTTGCTATTACTGTTATGCATGGAGTTTAGAAGCACATTACTAACCCTCTAGCTGATCCCAGAGAAAAGTAATGCCTTGTTGGGATTGTGATATTTGATAGTTTCCTTCCTCTCAGTGCCTTCATCTTTGTGTTCTCCTTTCTCTACTTGACTTTTCACTCTGGAGTGTCCAGAGTTGGAGGATGTCCAAGCACAGCAAAGCACTGTGAGGCTGTGCAGTGATTCAATGGTCAGCTGGGGAAGGGGGGAAGCATCTCCAAAGAATGTCCAGAAAATTAAAAAATAGTGTGGTATTCACTCTGAGAGTGTATCTTTATGTGTGACCATTCTTACCTGACTGTAATTGATGCAACTATGGAAAATACAATGTACATGGCAGAGGTGTAACATCTTGCTCTTCAATAATTTTCTAAAAATAGCCTGGGAAAAGAGTACTTAGCATTTTTGTGATGCCTGTTATAATGTCTCAGAGCACTTCTCCGACATGACTTTAGTCTCAAAGTAAGATTCAAGCAGGAGAAGTTTTTTGTTCTACGTTTGGGGTTTACGTTAGCGCTGGTTGGCAGAGCTGCTGCCGATAACTGAATCCCACATGTGGCCAGGTCCTTGGGTTTGCAGCATTCTCTGCCTCAAATGTAGGGTTAAGATTTCTTCCTGTGCTCTGACCCCGTTATGGTAGGTAAACAGGCCAGAGCAGCATAAAAGGGCTGGAAGCCCCATTTCTGGCTGGGGCAGAATTCCCTCGGCACGGGCCCCGCAGAAGAGGCAATGAGGCACCGCACAGACTCTCCCCCAGATGTCTGCTACCTTTGGTATGCAAATAGTGGGGACCCTGATAGGCGGCCAGCACGGAGCCTTTCAAGTTCTCCTTTAGTTCCTGCTGTGTGTCTTTCCCCTCTTACTGCAGAGAGAAGAACACTCCGGTTTTGTTATGTTTGAATTACACCATCTTTTATATTAGAACAGATCAAAAAAAAAGCTGGCACCCAAACCATTTTCAGTTTGCATAGCAATATAAGCAACTGTTTCGTAATTAAAGTATTTAATTCAGACGTGCATACGTCCTCGACAAAAGCAAAATTGTTCTGTACCATTGCTGCTAGCGTGAAGTTTATATAAGACAACATTCAGAGATTTCTCAGTCACTTACTCTATAAAAGCAGTTCCAATCCCACCTTTAAAATAACCCACAAAATTCTTCATATAAATAAATATTCCACTGGCATAATTTATAAATTACTTTGGTTAAAAATGTTAAATTGCCAAGAAGTCTGACTGCAACTGGTCTGGTTCTTCTGTTTAATATACATATTCAAAAAAAAAAAGAAAAAGAGAATGTTGAAACAGCTGAGGTTGGTTTGGTTGAGGGTTAATGTTTGGGTAAGAAGCCTCCAAGGAAAACTGAAGTGCTGAATGAACACCACTCTATGGTAATTAGTGAGCGGTATTTTTCCCTTGGAGTCAGTTGCTGAATCAATGTAGTGATGGGAACAAGGAGGGACACCGGATGGAGGAGATGATAAATTTCTCAGTGACGTGTTGAGATTGTGGCCGTTTCACTAAAGAAATACATGTGCTTCTGGCAGAAGAAAGCATGCACGTTTTGTTGCATTGTCTACAGTTTGATTGGTTTAAGTTAGTTACTTTTTTTTCTCCTGGGTTTTTTTGTTGTTTCTTTTTTTAAAATATCCTCAACTCATGTATGGGTATTGTGGTGCCATATAAAATGGTTGTTGTCTTCCATGTTTGAGATACCTGAATTCAGAGGTTGATAAAATGTTCCCTTTTTATATAGTCCTGTCTATAAAGTCTGCAGAACACTTCAGGATCTCTCAAAAAATATCAGTCATTGTACTGAACTTTGAAAGTACTCTTCTGCACAGTAATAGAATACTTTTCTTCAGAGGTATGTGAAATGCAGATGGATAGATATTTCCTAAAAGTGTGCATGTTAGGAGATAAAAAGGTAAGACTTTGTTTTATTCAGTTCTGTAGCTTCCAGTACGAACACCTATGTGATCTCAGACCTGTTAAAATAGACTCAATGCATTGATTGGTGAAAGAACTGTGAACATGTTTCTCTGTCCCTTCCAGAACTGTCAATCAACTTAAGGCTGAACATTTTTTGCACAGAAGTTTAGTTTTTGAGAGGAGGGAAAAAAGTTTTTCCCCTAAATAGAAATCTTAACAAAGTTTAATTGAAAACACTGAGATTTTTTCTGAAACTCCAAACATCCAATCGTAGTACGTAATGAAATAAAGTGTTTGAATGAATGTGGGAAATGCACCAAAACCACAAGTGTTTTCTTCTGACCCTTCCTTTTCCAGACCTTATGTCATGAATAGTTTCTTAGCAGGGAAGATGCAGGCCAGCCTAGAGTGGCAGCTTGAAGGCTGCTTCTGTGACTTACAATAAGTCAGCCAGCTCCTTCAGCCCCTGGGGTATGTCTGAGCTGGGATCGTGGACCTGTGTGAGTCCTCTTGGAAGACCATGGACCTGTGAGGGCCCTCCTGAGAGACTGCTCACTTGAGCCTAACCAGAAAGACCTTGATGTTGTGTGGTGGTGTTTTTGAATGCAGCCTCTGCTTTAGCAAGAAAGCAGCTATTTGCCCTAAAGATAAAGGAAGAGCAATTATTTTAAATGGAATTATCTAATTTAAGAATATATAGCATATGTGGGTCTTTAGGGGTGTCAGGCTTTGATTTTAATAGACAAAGTGTGCCCAGTGAGAGAACTCTTGGTCCTCTGGAACAGAGCACCGAAGACCTGTGGATATCAGTGAGATCAGGCTTTCTCCAGAACGTTCTCTGGCTGTGAGTGGCTGTGATAGCTTCTCACCATCTTTAGGGTTATGCCTTTATTGCTGTTCCCTTGGACACTGTCTTTACACATTTTTTTGGAGGTAGCTTGAGGTTTTTTATGGTATGGTAGGCATAGGTTTGGCAGCGTGCCCAAACTGATGCTTTATGTTTAGGGCTATTGAGGTGTCTGATGGGCGTCAGTGGCTTTTAGGGAATACGTCACATTCTTAGAACCAGGCATGTGTGAAGCAGTGGGTTAGCTAAGGCTGTAGATCAGGTTTTGTGTATTGTGGCCGTGGACTGTTCTTTCCATCTATTAAAGTGATATCCTGTTTTCCCAAGAATATCGTATTTAGCAGAAAGCTAGTCAAGAATTCTTCTAAGTAAAAGACCTTTTTTCTGTACTTCACATAATAGCAGTTCAGTCAGATAAAAATAGTACAGAAAACAAATTAAACTTACAAATGAGAGGATATTAGACTTTGGTCATCTTAAAAGTTGGTATTGGCCTTTTTTCTGAGAGATTATTTTATTTGTTTGGGTTTTTTTTCTTTTTATTGATCTTTTTCCCCCTCGATGTTGCCAAGGTTTCTCACTGTTTTGTTGTTGCTTTCTCATAAAACTCTCCACAATTCTTAAGGGAAACATTCTCATTAAGGTCACAGTGGTAAAAGAAATCTTTATGGCAAGGTTAGGAAGTATTTCTAATGATTTGGAGGTATTTTTCAAGGCAATTTATCCTTACAGTGGTCATTTAAAACTGAAATAAAACTCCGAGTAATAAGACCCATTCTTTTCTACCAAACTGTGTGGAGGCCTGGACTTCAACGGGGAGTGATACATGAAACCATTGAACATGGTGCAGAAGAACAGTAAAACCAAGTTTCCAAATGGAGAATAACAGAGGTTTAAAGCCCCGTCTAAAAAGTTTTGCGACTTTTAACTTTGCTGATAATTAATTTGATACAAATGTGCTGATATTTCTCATACCCAGGAGTGGAAAAATGCTTACCTGTGTGGAAGAGTGACTGCCAAATAGGTTTGGTGCTCACCCTGCACCCCCACACAGACACGAAGGTTACATTTAGAGCGAGAAATTAAACAGTGCTGGAGAGCATTCCTGAGGACTGGCACGTGGGAAGCCACGCTGGGAAGTTCTCAGAAGGGTTCTTGACAGGCTTTTGACCACTGCCAGCTGCTCTGTGCTGAAGCCTTCTGCCTGTGGCTGGGAGCTGGGGCACTCTGGAGTTTGCAGGCAGCAGTTTGCTCTGGTGGTGCAGGGATGTGAGCTCTGTGTCCATCCAACCTTGGTGCCCTGCAGTGCTCCCAAGCACGTTTAATTTGTTTTACTGGTAAGGCTACTAGACGTACAAGTGCATTTGTGTGAGGTGGTTTGCTGTGTTTTGCATAAGAGTAAGCTCCCTCACCTCACACGAACACGCAGTAATTAGCGTGGCGTTAATAGTACACCGGAATGCTGCAGCTCATTATACACTCCCACTGCCATGTGGGCCAGCCCCGTGTTGTACAGAAGTAGGGCATGTTTACGCTGCTGTTACTATATCAACACTACAGCTTGTACTACACCGGGTTACAAACACCCGCTCTAACAGATATGACTAGATGAGCATGCAGATGTGCGAGTGGCCTTAGCGGTAGTGAGCTGTGAAGAGGACAGTAGAATACAAGTCATGACCATGAAACGGACCTACTGTCTAAGAGTCCAGAAAATCTGCAGGAATCCAGTATTTTATAAGTTGGGGTGGGCTTTTTGAAGTATTCAAAACATATCTAAGTACATTATCTAAGGACATTTTTTTCTCTGTACAGATATTTATCTTTCAGTATTGATGGCAAATACTTTTTTTTTTTTTATAATTGCTGCAGAGCGTGTGTGGGATTTGAATGCTGGCTGGCAAGCTTTCAGTTCCTTGTGTTTTCACAGGTCGATAAAGACTTTATTATCTGAATTTAGTTGCCAGTTCTGTTGAGAACACACAAATTGGACTATCTCTGGTTTTGCTCCTGCCAGCTCCATGGTTCTGCAGTGCCAGCTCTCTGTGCAGGGGTGTGCCAGGGGAGTGCACTAGCAGAACATTCATACCAGGGTGATTTCTCCCTAAGAGATAGGCAGAACTGCACAGATGGGGTTGGTTGAGACCTCAGGTTTCTAATCCAAAGTCTGCTGGCAATAACAGTAGAGTTCCCGTTTCCTTTGATGGAGTTTAGCTCAAACATTGATGATGCAACTCGTCAATTTAGTCGTTGTGTCAATCTGGTGATGATGATGCTTCATCTTCCTCCCTCATCCTTCCAGAACGGCACAGGGTGAGCAGAATGGTGTGTAGGAACAATGGCACTTGTATGTAGAAAGACACACCAAACTGTAGCAGGAGTAGAATTCTTGCAAGTTCACCAGCTGCAGGTGCAATAGAGAATTTTTTTAATTTTTATTTTTACCAGGTTGAATGGAACACTGGCTAAAAAGCAGATAATCTTTGTGAGCATGTCAGGAAATTGGGGCTGCTTTCACTGACCTCGTTAGCTTCTGCCATTGTCTGACATGTCGCTGAGCAGTGAATATAGTGACTGATGGCTCTGTGAAGCATCTCGGTGGCAGAGCTCTTCCTCTGTGGCACGATGCTGCTGCGCTGCTGATTGTCTGAAGCTACATTTGCTACTTAGGGTGGCAAAACAAACAGTGGTTTGGCGGGTAATTGCCAAGTTCCCCTCCATCAGAATGGATTCTGACTTCTCCTTCAGTCTGGAGATCTCTAATACCAATGCCTCTCTCCTAGCAGTTACAAAATTGCTCGGAATCTGGATTTAGAGCTACATCTGGAAGGAGAGGCTTTCTTGCAAAGGATTTATTCAGTTTGCCAATGCACATGCTGAGAAGCTGCTTCTAGAGTAGTTACTTGTGAAAAAACACGCCCAAAAGTGACTTCTGGGGTGCTTTTTGGTCAAATACTGGAGGACTCCCAGAGCAGGATATTCATTTGCCTTTACCTCGGAGGAGCAGGGAGCAGCTTTTCAGGCAGTGCGTGCTGTGTGCCAGCTAAATGTGCCACAGATGGGCCTGAAAACTATTGTTTGGTGACAAGCTGGAGGCTGGTTTGAAAAAAAAGGGTGATCTTCCGCTTAACTTCCTTAAGGAGAGTGGCTTGATCATGCACCCTGGGAAGTAGCATAAAAACAGCTCTTCAGTGTCAACAGAGCACTTAGTTGTGGATGGGATAAGTTAAAGCCTTGTCTGAGACTATTAAATGAAAGACTAATTATAGTTGTGCTTTTGGTAGCTCATTGATTTCATTCTTTGGCTGTAATCTGTGAGAAGCATCACGGTCGTTAAAACACATTGGTACCCTGCTAATAGTGGAGAACTGCTCTCCAATAAAAATACAGCGTTGAAACAATAGAACAATATTTTACTAGTGGAGTGTCTCACAGGGATTTTAGTTGAATATGTTTGTTTTTCATTTGGAGCACATTCACTGAAATTTGCAAATGCAAATTAGCAAATGGTTACAACCAACTAAGAACATCTATGTCGCATGCACTTAATCAAGGATTGCTGTGTGAGCAGAGCTTGTGCATGGGCATACATCAAAGCTGATATCTGCATATGTTGTAATGTATTCCTCCACATGACCATATCCGATACATGGTACTTATTGTTCTATTAGTACCCCAACCACAAACCCTTTCCAATATCCATCTGTGAAGATGCAAATGGCTGCATACTTTGTTTTATTAAGGATCAGCCATTAGGGGGTCGCTGGTTTAAAGTCTGAAGATCATTAGGGGATTTTTAAAAAATAAACAAACAGCTGTTGTCATATATCTTGAAGAGTTTCTGTTGTACCAATGCAATTTTTATCTGTGGTGATGATGTTGTCATGGGAACATATGCACAGGGGAATTAAGTGATGTCAGGAAAAGTGTAAATGATGCAAACAGTCCTCATTTGAAATGTTAATTACCACCCTTCCCACTACTCCAAAGAACAGTTCAATTTGATTTTATTTCAGATGTAGGGAAAAATATGACACTTTTGTCTAACAATAAGTAGCTTACATTGTTGTACCAAAGTGAGTATGAGTCAGTGAGTTAATCTGCATTGGCAGCATTTGCACTGGGGACCATCTGCAGCCCTGCTTGTCTGAGCATCAGTAATATTCCTCTGTGAATATCTCATCTTGATGGTCAGAGGAGGCAGGCAGCCTCTTTAAAGAGTTCCATAAATGCTTATAATTGCTGCATTAAACTTCAGTTTATTATTTTCTCCAGGTGCAGGTATGCGGATGATATGAAACCCCACTGCATTTACATACAAATTGAAGATTTTTATTAATCAGCCCAGTAACAGGAATCAAACAGCAACACTCCATCAGGTCCTTAAATACATTTGGTGACATTTTTACCATGCATTAGCATGATAGGGCAAGCAGAATATAATGTACCAATGATTGCTTTTCCATTGAAAGCACAAACGGTTTCATTTTTCCTGTCATCTCAAATAAGTGTTAAAGAGGGTTTGGAGGCTATTGTGTATGTTCCGTATGCTAGGGACTTACAAACACTGATGGCCACATTAAATAACCATTAGTGGCTCGGCTTAGATCATTGCAACATCCCTCCTCTTCAGAATTTATTCTTTGATTTAAAGTGAAAGCAATCTGTGACTGCTTTCATAAAGTCCTTCGGCTCCCTCCATTTTTTTTTTTCCTCAAACAAAATGCATTACAACAGTAATTTTATGACTGTTAAGATAACTGCCGTTAACAAGCACTTAATTAAAATGTACAATAAATAGCAGGCTGCAGTCTTATCTCCTCTCATGAGCTCCCAGCAGCCTGAGACTCCAATGCACAGCCCTGCTGTTCCTCGGCTTGTTTGCAGATTAATTGCTTTTCTGTCTGGCAAAAGCTGCTTCTCCTTCAGCCAGATCGTAAATGACCAGATAGGGACTTTATCAATCAAGCTACTACTTTCTGTGATCACTTCCATTCAACACCTTCCGAATTTCGCATTGAGAGGAACAGAAGTTATAGAGATAGGATTTAACATCTTAGTTTTTGTGTGCTTGGAATTTACGATAGTGCTGTCACCATTTGACGCTGTTAATCTTTACATACAATACCCTTGGAGCAAGACTGGTTTTGTTCCTGAGCTGGAACCATCCCTTGTAAGAATTGTGAAGAATACGTATGAAACACAACCGAGGTGCCCTCCATAGTGCAAGGTTGCATCTCTTCCATAATCTGTATGCACTTGCTGATGTGGCTCAGCATCACTCGATAACCTTGGATTCTGACCAAGCTAGCAGTTTACAGTTGTATTAATTGAGAACTTGTTTTCTTGTCATTATTTATCATTTATATGGGGCAGTTGTCTGGAGACCTCAGCCATGGCTAAAGGTAGTTGCTAAATGTGCCTTTGAGGAAAACCATATTATGCTCAAAGAAGATTTTGTAAAATCAGAAGTTAAGAGTTCTGCTGTTTAGACTTTGCCTATCAACAAAACCTTAGTGCATATAGATTTTGGGAAACACAGTTGTTTGCAAATGAATTGTGATTTCTGAATTTAGTAAGATGATATAAACAAATCGAATTGCTGTAGAAATGCTTTTCTTTTTACCAAAAGTCTTTAACAGAACAACTCCTCCTGCTACTTGCAGAATGCACAAGAGTTAAAAATGTAAATAAGATACCAGAGTGCAAATGTACTATAGGCCACTTTAGAAATACGATCCTTGAACTGCAGAGGGTATGTTGTTTTCTTCTTACCTGCTCAGAATATAAACAAATCTCTAATTTAACAGGTTTAACTCACATGCTGAGCAAAGGGAATGGCTTCCATTTGGAGTTCTAGACATGCACTGTATAGTAACTTTGAAAATACACTATATTAACTTTAGGCTGACTTCTGAATACACATGAAGCTGCAGTGTTAAACATAATTTGTGTAGCTACTTCCATGTCTTCAGCAAGGTCAGTCATCTTGAACTAAACCAATATGCTTACCCGCCACCATCACACACTATTCTCTGAATATATCAGCCCTGTGAACATGTTTGTTATTGTTGTTTGGTTGTCTTTTGTTTTTCTCCTCCTGTCAGTTAGAGAGGCAAGGGACTTTCCTCATAGAAAAACTTATGCCTAGGAGAGCCAAAATGCAGGAGTTCCCTGACAGCAGCATGTAGGTTTATGTTAGCAGCCTCTAAGGACATTTGGAACATCTTTGCAGAGGGTGTTTTCCTGTCTGAACTCCTTTGAGTGGTCTTCTCAGAGCTTCATTCTTCAAACACATCACCAGGAGTTAATTGTAAATGAATGAAAAGGAGAGTAGCCCTTAACAGGCCCCTGCAGCCACTCCCGTTGGCAGATGTACTCTCAGACAGCCCCTGAGCAGATCCATCAAGGGACCGGGGGAGTGTTGGGGTGAGTGATACACATGTATCAGTGGAAGGAAAAACCCCAAAGCAGTGGGAGTGTTCTCAAGGCATAGGAATGAAGAAGCCGCTGATAAAGAGTTGATATAAAGCTGCTAAAGGAGAAAAAACCCAACTGTTTGGAATCCTCCAAGCTATTTGTCATGGTCATCACACTGCTACCACTAAATAAACAAACAAACAAGCACAAAAGATAAAGACAAGAAATAATCACTGAGGATATCAGTGAGAAGAGAATGCAGCCCTGTGAAGATAGTAAAATTACATACACAGGTCAACCAATTTGCACTGTAATGCTGCTGCAGGTGAATAGCCCTGGTGTAACGTGTATGCATGGACATTTGCAGCTCTGATGTGGTTATGATAGAAAAATGTTATTATTAAGGTGTTTATGTGCACTAGGGTCACAACAGCATTTACACCTCACACCTGTAACAATTAGGTGAACAGACAGATTCACAGAATTCTCCACTGAAGCAGGGAGATGCGTTACAAACCACTGTGTTTGTGTCTTTTTATGTTTCTCTTATTTAAATTGGACTTACTCTTAAACTAGGCCTTGCAGTTGCACAGCACTTATGTTTTCCCATGGCACCTGTAAATTTGAAATTCTGAGTTCTTACCAGTTTTCCCTCTGCTTTCATATGTCAGTAAAGATGGGGTGTTTTGCTTTCGGATGCCTGATGTCTTGAAATCTCTGCTTAAAGTTCATCTGGTTCTTCTTTTTTTTTGAGCTGGCATTTATGTCCTGTACTAGTAGCAGGATGAGCTTTCTTGATGAGATCTTTATCATTTCAGATTCTTTTCAGATAATTTTTCAATTGTTTGATGCTCTCCCTTGCCCAGTGTTGTGTTGTTTGTGAGAGCTTTGTTGAAAAGTGAAATGGCTTGATATAGACTGAACTTTTTTAGACCATTTCTAATACACTTAGATACTGGCTCAAAGAGCTGTTGAATAAGCCAGATTTCTATGTGAGTTGCTATGGGTTTCTTTGCAGGTGGGAGGGAAGAACATTAGGCACTAAGGGGGCAGGCCCACTTAAGAGTACAGCCATGGCTGATTAACCCAGATCATCTCACTCCACTCATTATAGCATATGTGTTTTAATTTTTTATTACTTAGGAATTTATTTTGAAATTATGCTGATTAAAAAGGTCATATTTCCATCAGTACCCACATTAATTCAACCTTGTAATATTTACTTCACCCACTCAGCTGGGTGGAGTGACTTTTTTATGGATGAGCAGATGTTATAGCTGAGCTGTCAATTTTTATATTACTTCATTAATTTATTCACAAAAAATGTTTTAATTCCAAACACTCCACTGTGAACAAGTGGCAAGATTCCTGAGTTCTGCAACACCTTGACAATTCAGTGAAATCTTCACATTTTGAAATGGAGACATTCTCAAATCTGACAAGCAAATGTAGTATATGCACTGAATATTCTATTTTGACATTGCATTTAGTATGATGGTCTTTCCTAGTTCAGCTGAGTGAAGCAGTCTCTACCTGTGCAAATGTCTGTAACTTCATATAAGTCAATTAAGTAATTCAGCAGGTGAGGTTTTCTTGTTCTCCTCTAATATTCTCAGTTTAGCCCTCATTTTGATCTTTATTCTTTCTGTCTCCATCATCAGTTAGGAAGGGTACAATCCTAAAGTGCAGAGATTTCTAGTTATCCTATTTTGTTTGATACGACCTCATGGATTTTTATAGTTATTATTTATTTACTTAATATAGTCCCAGTTTGTTGAAATATCTCATAACAGTTATGGTACAGAAAAGCTGGTGGATTGGGCACTCAAGGGAAGAACTAATGACAATTTTGTAAATTGAGGGAGCAAAAACAATTTCAGACTGTGGCATTAGCACATTGACTAAATACTTCTGCTCCATGAATAAGGAAGTATTGGGAAATACTGGGGTTTCTTTGGGTTTTGTAGTTAGCAATGAGCATGACTTCATGTAATAAATACGTATTTTGAAGAAGGTTTTCACAGTCAAAATAGCTGAAATAACTATCAAAAAAAGCTGTGCTTTCTCAAAAAAAAAAAAAAAAGAAATTGAGAGCTGACATCCTGGGTCAGAGCTGTGCTGTACGTGGCCAGCTCTGTAATAGGTTTTGTTGTAGAGTGATGCACAAACATGTGATGTAGCAGGGTTGGGAAACCTGGATGCAAGCGCACTCGGGATGGTGATGACAGCTTTTGTAGCTCCACCAGGACAGGGCTGCACACTGCACAACCTCCAAGTGTGTGTTCAGAGCCCTACTCAACGCCGCTGATGGCGTGGTGGAAAACCAAAATACCCTTCTTGATGCAGTCAGTGTTGAAAACTTTATTTCCTTAAAAAGAAATCTGGAAGACTTCCCAGATTACATGCGTGTGGCTCTAACTTCAGAGGATATGACTGTGCTAAGAGACTCTGAGTAAAATTAATAGTAGAGGGCTGTTCTTGTTCTCTTGGAATACCCTCATTTTAGCCATTCTAATGATCTTGGTGTTCTTTCATCATCACAGAATGGGTGCAAATCCTAAGCGAAAATAAATACGTCCATTGATCCCTAGTTGGCTCAAATTATGCAATTTGGGGTTGATGAGCAACAAACAGTGAACTTGGGTAGATTGATACTAACTGAATTCTCATTAAGAACAGAAACCAATAAGACTATTTAAATTCACTTAAATACTTATGACACATTTTAACTGATTTTTATCTTAAAAGACTTTGTGGACTTGAGACTCAAACTCTGAATGGACTATTTTAGTGACACAGTGGCTTTCTAAATTCTTCCCCAGCAGACTGCCTCCGCTAGAGAGTCTGTTCTGCAGAGGCTGGAGCTAAAGAGACGTCCAATTCAGAAAATATTGCTTGTGTTTCTTCTGAGGTAAATTTAATTTTTTTTTTTTGTCAAAAAACTTATCACAGATATAAAACTGTATTTTTCAGAGGTTATTTTTCTGTAAAGCATTTAAACATGTTATTGGGTGTACTGAGTTAAGGTAAAAGTTGAATTTCAGCTAGAAGCCTTATTATCAGATATTTTCACATTTTGGTGATCATTAGTCTTAATGATGAACCAACACCATTTCCTTTGAAATGAGCAGTGACAAACTTTGGAGTGATCAAAAAGTATATCCTTTCCTGATTTTGCATGTGGAAGAATAGTTGTGGAGTGCTAATTTATTAAAAATTTTTGTGTTTCTGCAGTTCCTTGGGTGCCTTTTTCCCTACTAGAAATCTTCACTATAGTTTACGTTTAGGCTGTTATTTGAATTAATTATTGCAAGAATTTTTGCTCTTCTCCATGACTTATTTCTGCCCTCTGGCTGGTCAGTTCATGATCAGCACTCACATCTCCAAGAGGCCTAAAATAGGTAGAAGGCTTTGACATTTAAGGAGATCAAATTGAAAAGGTTGGAAGAGTGCTTTAACTTGCAGGAGAGCATTTAATGTCCATTTACATTCGGGTTGTTCAAACAATTGTTATTAAGGAGGGATAAGCACTAGTTTTCATCTTACTCATGCTGATCTTTTTAGAACAGACATGCACCCAACCCAGATACTCAGACCTAGAATTCAGGATTTGAGGGAAAGGTTTAAACTGTCATCTGAATTTTGTTGAGTCTTCCTGGTTTTAAGTTTGATTGTAATAGGATCTACAACCAGTCTTCCCAGTCTAGCAAATTTTCAGGCACAGGTGCTGGGTGCAGACACAAGTGAAATTAAAGACCCAAGTGAATTTTTGTCTGAATAATCAAAGGGATTCCCTCCCATTCCTGCTGGTGTTGTGAAGACGAGTGGGTTCCTCCCATTGACAAGAGAGCAAGGTCAGAAGATTTTTCTTCCTTGGCCTTTTTGCCATAACAGGTACAATCTGATCTGGTGTACTTTGATCTGGAAAGGGATAAGACAAAACTCATGTGTTTGCTGGAGGCATGTATAGGTGGTATGTAGTTATGGATCAGTATTATACTATGATATTTTTGGTGTGCATTTGTTTCAGCTGAGAAACAGTAGTTGCAGTAGTTTTAAACTGTGATGTTCTTGGAAATTTAACTTCAGTTAAGGCAGCCTGAGGATTATGGTGTGTATTAGTATTAACCAGTTACAAAAAAACCCCTTGAAAAATTAAATGTCAACTCCTACCCAGCTGTGGCTGCTGAAATTCAGATCCAGATGTAAGATTGGATCTTGTGTGTGTCTTTGCTGTGCTGAAACACAGTGGCAAAAAGCAACGATATTCTCCTCTGCCTCTTAGCCAGCAGTTAATTGAGCTCTCTGTCTCAAATATCTTCTCAGTGATCAGGAGTTCTTAACTGCTCACATTTTTCATTCCTCCCATCACCTGAGAAGTCTTGTCTATTGTTAAACCAAGCAGCAGTGACTTCTCAGTAAAATAAGATGAAACAAAGCAAACCCTTTTTCTTGTTCTGTGAAGTCTGTTTAATTTTAATGCTGTTGCAAAATACTTTTTCTACCTTAGTTATGAGTAGAAAACCTCGTGTCACTTTGTACAGCTTTTCAGTACCAAGCTTCTAAAAGTAATGCAATTGGAACTGGTAAAGACCTGGGAGGTCACTGAATAACGGCTATTCCCAAGCAGGAATTTTCCCTATAGTGTGTGTATATTCCCTAGAGCTTTTCCAAGACTTGTTTTTTAAAACTCTCCATTAATAGAACAAATTTCTCTTAGGAAATTATTGCACATGGAAAGGGTTTCACAAGAAATCTTTCCTATTACATGAAAAATCAAAATTTGGAAAGTTGTGCTCTCCTACACAAGTTCTGGTGTGCTGCTGATCACATTCCATGTCTCTGAGCACTGTCACAGCTGTTGGCATGTCTGATGCACCATGTCTTTTCTTAGTGGATCTGACCAGAAACCATTTGATTTTGGCATCTCTTTCCCTGGGTCATTGTGCTGCTTGGAGTAGATCAGAACAAACCCTTGTTTTTCAGATTTGCTGTGAGGAGTGACCTCTATTTGCTTCCAGCTGCAGACCAAGGGCCCAGGCTCTGTGCAGACACGATTGCAGGAGGGACGGAGACACACTTGGGTTCAGGGGAGCAGCCACAAATAGTCATGGCAGGAGAATGGTGCCTTCCCCTTTCACTTGCAATGGTATTTGCTGTTGGTCATTTATTTTTGCTCAAACAATTGTTGCCCTAAGGAGGGGCTTTCCTTCAATCCAGAGTCAAGTCCTGGACTGAGTATAAGAGGATGAAAGTTTTGTAATTCATTGTGGTTCAGTGTTCAGAAATATCTCCCATATGAAAGAAAAAGCTCAGTAGGAGTATAATGAAGAGAGGCAAGAGAAACTCAGAAACAGACCTGCAGACTAAGCATTTGGCAGGTGGTTTATCCCGACATTTCTTTAGAATGAATTTGAACTATTGAACTCCTGTGTTAAATTCTGTCCATAGCTGGTGTAAGTACAGAGAAGTGTAAATGAAGCCAGTGGAGTTATGCTGAATTTAAATTAACGTTAAACATCTTAGGTAGTGCATCTATTTAATTAACTTATTGCATGAGTCCTTTGTGAAAAGAAATTCACTGATTTCTCCTGGAAAAATGAAAAAGTTATTCCATTATGCTTTTGTACTGATAATTTTAGCCCTCTCTCTTTTCTCTCCCTCATTTATACTTTTAAAACTTCTGTAACTCCTATTGTGTGCTTCAAAGGTGTAGTCAGAGTTCCAAATTTGTGCAGGTGAAGGGCAGCCCCTCTGGGCTGGGCTGTGGCACACTGGATCAGAGACACTGGCTCCATGCAATGTTCTGGGCATGGAACAGAGGAAGTGTCTTGTGCTGTGGGAGAGCAGTGAGGGAATTTAGTAGGGAGAATGAAGTTCCCGTTGTGGAAACTACTGTGTGCTCTAGCTCTGGCCAAAAGCGCCATTAAATCTTCAGTGCTCAAGAGGTTCTTCAATGATGCGTTAAATTCAGAGGTTTCTAAATTTAGGAGTTGTGCTTTTGATATAAAACTTATTAGTACTGCAATGTTTTCTTCTACATTGTAAAAATCCTGCAAGCCATTTTCTATGGAATTACACAGAAGCTGTGCATCCCTTAATTAGTTGCTTGAACACCACAGCCTTGTTAAGCAGGGCTTTTTTTTTTTGCTACATATACCTGGAAAGCCCTCCCTAGACATGGCTTCTCCCACTATCTGAGGCAATTTTATCAACTGCTGTGCAGGGGCTTGTTCTTGTCTTCTTGTGTTTGTATGGCCTGTACAAATATAGCGGATCATAGCCTAAAAAAATCAAACAATAGCTGCAGACAAAGGCCCTGAACCTGGAAACCTGTATGTTTCATGTTTCCAAACTGGATTTTGGAAGAACTGGTGTCCAGTGGCTCCTGTTGTTGCCTGGCATGTGACTGCTCAGGGTTATTATTGGAGAGGAACTGTACTTGTGTCCCTACCCCCGTCTCAGTATCTCCTTTCATGTATCAGATGTACATTCACCCCTAGAACCCACGAATGGGTTTCCATTCATGTCAGATCAGGTCTTCACCTGTCTGCTTGAGTTCATTCTGCCAGAAGCTTTCTTAACAGTCCGTCACCAGTAGTATACAGTGACCAGGCATCCATCCATCCTAGAATCCGGTTTGCCTTTAACAGAATCTATGGAAAATGTTAAAACATTGAACACTTTGTGCATGATGTTTTTTGATGGCTGGTCCTTCTCCCTCTGTGGTGATGCAGACAGGCCCTTGCTGAACTTTCAGGGTGTTAAAGGTCTCAGACCACCACTCTTCAGTGTCATTCTCACTGAAGGGAACTTTTCTTAAAAAGCTGTTTGGATTTCTTTCACTCTTCAGAGAAATGAGTTGCCTTTCTTCATTCGTTACTATTCTGTTAATTTTTATGGATAGCTCTCATTTCAGCTTAATCCACACAATAAATATCCAAATTCCCATGTCAATAGTCAATAGTCTTTAAGATCTGTAAAGACATTATATTGAGCGCTTCTGAAAAACAGACTCAGGGCATCATGAGCTGGCTGCTCCTAAATCAGTAGCTGGTTTTGAAAAACCAGCTGTGTATTTTCAGCTTCTTTTTAACCTTTCTCAGTGTTAAAATATTAGCCTCTCTCCAAGACAGGCTGTCAGAGGTAGACAAGTATCTTTGTGTAGCCATCTCCTCGGGAAACAATCACCATACCTTTGAAAAACTCCTTGGCCAAGTGCATGTTAACATTAAGTGCTGGGACTTTTAGGCCTTGTCAAGAAGAGCATAGGACTGAATTCCACACTTGGAATTTAGAAGATGCCAAAGGGAGAAAAAAGAGCAAACCAGTGGAGGGATTCAAATCAATTAGGTGCAAAAGGAAGAGCAATGGTGATGACTGACAATAACACAGCTCCTAGTTGGGAAGATAATTGCGGCAATTAAAGCTTACTTTTTGTTCCAGGACGATGTGTCAAAGACAGCCATGCATCAGGTTCACAAAAAGACCTACTTTACGTCTTAATCTGATCCCTTGGTCCATGTGCCTTTAATTAAAGCCAGGAGTGAGGCCTGTGATGCTGTGTGAAGAGTATGGTGTGCTAAGTCTGCATCCTGGATCATCTCAAGTGAATAGGGTGATAATGTTCCTGTACTTTGGATTAAGAATAATTTGATTTCCTAGGGGTTTGCTGTTTTTAAAACAACAACAATCACAAAACACTGAAGAGCTTCATCTTACCAGATCCTGCAGAAGAGCTTTGGCTGGCTGTTATTTTACACACAGCGGTGTAGCTTTCCTAGAGGATTTAAAAAATTCACATCTAGGGCAAAGATTTTCCCTGTAGTTCTTCGTCCCTTGTGCTAGGTCTCATATGTAAATATCATCAAACCTAAGTTATTAATTCCTTCTCAATTAGTTTGAAATCCTCTGCATCCAAAGCTCATCCTTTTTTAATGTTTAGCTTTTAAATTTTTTTTGAATTTTTTTTTAAATCTCCTAGTGCCATAAGAAGTGTGGACTTGAAGACTTTATTCAAAGAGAAATTAAAATCCTAGTTTTAGTTGGGAACTGCATTCAGTGTACAAGTTGTTGTGTTGCATGCACGGCTGCGAAGGTTTCTGTGAGCTGGTGCCTGGTAACTGTAGCCAGTGCTGCAGGCTGGATCGTATGTCCAGGCTGGTATTTCAGCCTCCTCTTAGTGTCCAAAGGGTTTTAATAGGACAAAAGGCCAATTTCAAACTATTTCAGTTTACTGTAATCTACGCTCAACACGGAGCAAAAAGCACAGTGGGACTTGTGTCTTGTATTCAACAAGAGGACAACATACTTTCACAGGTTAAAAATGGACATTTTCCACATCCTCATGTACAAAATAGATAAAATATGTGAGCTAACCTTCAACCTCTTCAGCTTGTCTCCTATTTCTGTGGAGAGACTCTGCTCTTCCGAAGTGTAGAGGAAGAGCTGTCCATGTTAATGAAGCCTTCCAGGACACTGGCATGGTGTGGACTGATGTAGGTACATTGTCATTCAAAGTAGGAGCCTGTCTCTCAATGTGTTAAAACCGCACCTCGTCCCGTGTTCTCACTCAGATGAAGGAACCAGAGTTCAGCTGGCACCGGACTCTACTATTTTGGCTGATAAGGTTTAGTGTAAACAAATGCAGGTCTCTGAATTATCTGGCATGAGGATCAGTTAGGGGTGCTGGCTTCCTATAACCTTAATCGAGTTGGCCTAAATGATTTATAAACTGGCAACATGATAAATGTTGTTTTAAGTGGACAAATCACATTGAAGAGGTGTAACTTTCTGTCAGTGTGTAACATGACCGCCTCTCTTAGGGGAAGAATAACAATCACAAAGAGCAGTAAAGGTAACAGGATCACTAGTAGGCGTATTCCTTCTCTACAGCATAAATCATTAGAGGGGCACTTCTTTCTTTCCTCTTTGCTTGCCCTTCTTCGTCCTTTCTTCCTTTTTTCTTTTTTTTTTTTAGGTGCTATTTTCTAGCACTTCCATATCATTTTGGAAAGCTAAACCCTCCGCTTGATTTGTGCTGCACTTTCTTCATAAATCTATGAAGCTTGTCTCCATCAAGCTGTATTTTCCATTAAAATATGGTTCCCAGGTGATTTTCAATACTATGAGAAACATGTAGCCATAAGTCTTTCACTGATTGTTTATTATCTGTTTAGGTGCTCCTGAGGATTTTGACAGCTAGGACTTGTATCATATGTAATGTAATAAAAGTGGATGTCTTCAGCATAACAGGGATAGCTGGCCTTTCATTTCTGTTGCCAGGGCTGTGTTTGTTTTCAATGTGGGTTTTTTGTTTTGTTTTTTTTTTTTAACTTAAAACTTTGAGTCTATTCCGAATCAGGTCAGTTTAAACTTTGCGTTTTCTTTGCTGTATAGATGAACAAAAACCCCAAAATAAAATCCAAACAAAACACAAACAATAACTTTCCTGTTATAAACAGCACAGGAAGCAGTAACAACAAAGCTGGTATTTACGCTGTTGCAGGAGTAGATTTATTTCAAGTGGTTTCCATATGGACACGCTGTCCCACCCGTGATTGCAGGAAATGCAGCAGGACATTCTGTATGTCTGTCTTGGACATGTGTGACAAGCATGCTGTGGGTTGCAATGTACAAAGCTGCTCACAAGTAGCTGTAAGAAGTTAACGCTTTAAGATGCTGGTTTGTGACGAAGTTTGTGAAAACTGGTAGGAATTCATTAAAAATGTCTATCTGTGGGCAAAAGTGCAGATCTTTTGCAGGCAAAGTTACCTCTGGCCTTAAAGGGAACTTTACATTAGGATTACGGGATCAGCCAGTATTTAAGCACTGATTATCTGGTAGAACACAATAAGGCTGGCTGAGGAATAAAACCTTACCTCAGCCCAAACAGCATGCTGTGAGTTCAGTTTGTCAAGTCTATGTATTATTACATATCTTATTATCACAAGAAAAGCCATGGTCAGCCTGACAAGGGAGCCCCCAGAAGACTTTTGCTTAGGAAAGTTTGGCAGCGATGGCCTCATCAGAGAGGGAAGGGAAAGGAGAGACTGTCTTGGAGGTGGGCTAGGAGAAGTGGCCTAGCATGTATTTGCTGACTCTGTGGTTAGTAGCAAGGCCAGTCTTGTGTGTTGACTCATCATTTCTTCATCAGTGGAACAGGGAAGTATTGATTATTATTATAAACCAGTGCAGAGCTCAAACGGAAAATAACTAATAATTATTAGGATAATTTGTAATTTAAAGGTCAGCTTTATAGCAAGCAAGCAAAATAATTTACTATGGTCAGGAAAACTACTCAGCTTGGATTCCAGTGCCTTTATAATGTGGAATGTTCACTCCCTGCCCTGCAAGAGATGTTGTCCCAATGGTATTCACACACTGGTTACATGGATTTGATATAACCTTGGGTTTGTGTTGTATCTTCTCCAGCTGAACCTCAGAACTGGTTGTCCAATGAGAAACTACCATTTCCTAAATGCTTGGTAAAGCACTTAATTGTGAAAATAACTAGTTTACCTCACATCAATTTGAAAAATTACTCATTAATTTTTGAGGTGCAGCCACCTTCCCTGGAGGACAGAACTACTGATCTCATCTGCACCTAAAACTTGGCTTTGCTTGCTAGCAGGCGTGTCTGATCCGCAAATGAAATTTGGCTTGCTCTCTCCGTTTCCTTATAAACAGCCTTGACTGCACCTTTGGCAGAACACATGATAATTAAACAGTTGTGGCTTATACTGTGCAGGCTGAACAGAGCTGGCAGAGAAGAGTTTAGATGACTGTCATGAAACACAGAAATAGTGTTTCCCTCTGCTTTTCAGTGGCATTTACTAACAAAGTAAAGTTGAAACTCTCTAAGAGATATGTGAGCTGAAAATGGTTGCAGTTTAGTTTTCTCTTATTATTTCCTTAATATATTGTTATTTAAGCCTAAATTATCTGTGCAGCTGGTAGAGAAATAAGTCAAGATAGATTGAGAACAGGGATTTGAAGGAGCTGAGATCTCAATCAGGACCACTACCTGAGAAATGTTTTCCTTACCTACAAAACTTTTAAAGCATCCAGATCTTGTTTAAATATAGTGAATTGTTCAAATCCTCTGGAGGCAGTTAACAGCAGAGTTCTACCAATGCAAACTGCATTGACAGATGTGCTAGGCACATTTCTCAGTGTTTGAAATTATATTTGCTCAAAACTGAAATAGCTTCAACTGCAACTGCTGCAAACTGATTTTTAGTAGGCTTTAAAAAAATATATTTTGTTTTCAAAACAAAGTTTTGTTGGATCTTTGTTTCCACTGGACTCTGGCCATTACTAGCTAAGTAATTTCACATGGGGACCTCTCGTTTTCTCAATCATTATCTTCTGCCTTTCTTTTAGTCTGCAGATTTGCCATTCTCTGCCCTCAGTCTTGACTGTAGGGGTTTCATCTTCTGAGATTCAGAGCTCCTTTGTCCACAGTGTCCAAGGAATGTTCCAAGGAATAGCAGGGAAATTGAACCAGGATGTCCTGAGACTTCCCTAAGTGGTGTATAATGTGCACAGAGGTTTTTCCAGTAGTTGACTGGCCTCCAAATTTACACCCAATGTGTTCTTTAGTCCTTAGTGTAATATTTTAGCACTGATTCACTCCTGAATGAAAACCTCTTAAAGAGCACAGGCTGATGCAGTTAAAACCCTATGGGTTATGATCCATTCATTTACAGCCAAATGGCCCACTGGTTAATGTTATTTGCCTTATGACCAATTATTAGGTATTTCCTTATTAAGCAGAAAATCTCTTTTGCTCAGTGTTGTAAACCAACTTAATAGCACTTCATAGGAGTTGGAAAAAGAATATTGGGAAAGAAGGGTTCATTTACTGGCCGTTTTGTCATTTAAGACATTCCCTTTATTTTATTTTCAAATGAAAGCTGATAATCAGAATATTTGTCTGAATATTACTTCAGTAAGGACATTAAAACTGGAATAGATCATATCTTTGGTTCTGACACCCTAAAAGGATGTTACTGCTGAACATCTTGGTGCTGTTGTTTTGCGCTCTACAAAACTGAACCCATCAGCTTGGGAGAAAGAAAAATCTTTCATTCACCAGTTTTCCTACTTACCTTGATGCCCCTTTCCAAGCAAGGCCTACAAGCTCCATTTTCTTCTACAGTAGTACACCAGACTTTCCCAACTGGTTACAGGGTTCTTGTAGTTCCTGGTGGACTGCACAGATTTGGTGACAACTTGCTTCATCCAACTTTGAAAATCCACCATTCCTTTTTCAAATACTGTGATTATATGCCCTGTGCCGTTTCTCTTGGCCGTTCTGGGAAATTATCATTCTCAGCTTTCCCAGCCCCAGATCATTTATTCCCCTCTTTCCCTTGACAGGAAGGATAATTGCTCTATATTTTGGGTGTTTACGTGCAGCAGTCAGTACATATTTACTAGTCAGGTGGCAGACTTCTTTTCCTAGTTGAGCTGTAGGCTTTTAGCCTCCTGTCCTAGAATATAGACTTCATGCCCATGAACTTCCTACTTTTCTTTCTTCTATGCCTGTTTCAATTTGAATTTTCCTTAATTCTGATGCCCTAGGTGGGGAGATCCATATCCAAGTCTCCAGACCATGTGGTACAGAGACTCGGCCCATCTTTCTGGGGCTGACATGCCTTGACTCATATTCTAGGATTTTGTTTTGCTTTTTATGGCCACATAAGCTTGCTTGCCATCTTATGAATGATAAATATGCCCAGGTCACTGTCAGCTGAGATGTTCACACTTCACTGCGAAGTTATTATTGCTGTTTGTCCCTAAAAGCATTCACTTTTTACACTGTTGGGTTTTTTACCACTATTTTCAAATCTCTCGTTCATCTCTTTGCCTTTGTGGAAGTCGTCTGGCTTTGCCTGTGTACTGATAAAGCCTGCCTTGGGCTGAAGCAGAGTTGCACTCTCACCTTTGTAGTCTGCATTAAGAAGAATCGATTCATTACCTCCAGTGACTGTGGTCTGCAGTGAGACAGCAAACGTGTGGCCAGAGGATGTTCTGAGATCTCTATACCTGGTCATGTGCATCAACACAGGTCCTTCCAGCTCTTTGAGGCCATTTCCCAGTAGCAGGCTGTAGCTAATATGCTCTCACAGTGGCTGTAAAATACTCCTATGCCCTGGACTAATCTATCTGATGGAATAGGATGAGTTTCAACTACTAAACCCTCCCTCCTGAGGCCAAATGCTTTAAAGTAAGATCTGATGCAGATCCTTATCCTAGGATTGTCAATAATGTTTTCAGAGCACGTCACCTCTTTTTCCTTTCAAATGTAGTTTATTAATTTACTGATCTTTCCAAGTCAAATAGTAGTTAATATACACTATTGTGTAAATTGGGTGGAGTTGATTTAATTAATAAATAGTACAGAGTCTAGTTTAAAATTTACATTAGTATTGCCAGTAACAGCACACAAAAGTCATAACTAGGAGCCCTCCTCTCCATACAAACAGACTAAAATGAAGAATTTAGCTACAAACTTACCAAAAACTAAAGCTGCAGTTCTTTTTTGTGTGTCTTCTGATTCTGAAGCTTTAATGTTTCAGGCTTTTCTCCACTACTGTGATGTGACTTCTGTTGCTGAAATGTTTTTATTTAAGGTCACTTAGCTACAGGGCTTGCTTTATTTTAATAAAGTTAAACCAACAAAATCCAAAATGATGCAGTGAAAATCATGAAATATTACTTTTTTACCCACAAAAAAAAAATTGGTCTTTGCATAGGTAGATCTGGAAATATTTCTCTCTTTGGTCATAGCAAGAAATAAAGTTGTTTCCCCAGGTGGTGATGCCTCTGAGAAATGTGTGGAGTGCTGTTTGGTAAGAAGTTGACCTGCTTGGCTCCAAACCTTTGAAATGAGGGTTTAATGCTGCAAAGGGGTTCATGCACATGGGCACTACCACGAACACGCAGTTGGGACTCCAGGGCTGGCTTTAATAAAGGAGATGTGGTCCAGCTTGTGGCAGAACTGTGGTTTCCATTGTCCAGAATCACAGGCCTTTGCATTCCTTATTGTATTTATGAAAATTATTTGATGCTGTGAATAATTCAGGAAACTTCAAGATTGTTGGGCTGCCCGTTTAATCTTGTGTTTTGTTTTGCTTTTGAACACATTCATTTTCAAACTTGTGGTTTCCAAATGGCTACAGCTGTCATTTCTCTCAGGCATAACTCAATTAAGGAAAGTCTCATGACACTTCATATTTTTTGGTTTATATGTAGAAATTCCCTGTCAAGAATAATAACATTTTCTAGTTTTGAGTTCTTGGGTTTGCAAACTTAGAATGTGTTTTCTATGCGTCCTCATAATTTTTCATGCTAGGGCGAACATTCCTGGTTTGCACTTTGAATATTTGGTAAAACAAATACACAAAAAAGACATGAAAAGTTAGTAAGTATAAAAATGGAAATGAATCTTACAAGGAATTTCCAAGTATTTGTGCAGCACTGGCTCTTGCACATCTTCTGCTTTTGCCTGAAGAATTGGTCTTCTTTTAAACATTCACATTTAAGCAGCTGGATTCATTATTGAACCAACTATCAACAACCAAGGGATATGGCCTTTATCAAATTTAATAAACCTTTGAGGACTGCAGAAAGAATACACTTGTCTTTAAAGATCAGCCTGTCCAAATGAAAACTAAGCAGAAACTCAGATCAAATTCTTGCTTGTGGATGCATTGTGAAAGCCAGCTGTTCAGTGTTTTGCAATAGAAATTAGTAATTTTAACAAAGCATTATAATTCTTTTGATGGCCTACAATGTTAATTCTCTGTCTTGTTTTTTATTTTTCTCATTTTTTTTCTTCTCCTTTGACATGGAGATCAGAATCTGGCCTATACATTGTAATATGGTAAGAGGAGTATACAAATATAAATGTGTCTAAATATGTGAATACAAGTTAGGCTATTAAATCAAAGCGCCCTGCCATGTTTATTAATGTTCTGTGTTATGAGATTAAAGCTATAATTTGGAGTTACAGGAATTATAAACAACTCTTTAGCAAGTCATATACTAACCATAATAACTTTTAAAGGGTGGAGTGCAATTTATTCAACATTATAAGGAAAAATAAGGTAAATGAGTTAGCTCAGGGGTGGGGCAGCAGCAAACTGCTTGTGGAGACTCTTACTCCCTGAGGTGATAGAGGTTAAATGCATTACAGAGCTTATAGGCTGGCTCCCTAGAGAGAAAGGGGCCAGACGTTTCTAGCTGACATGTCAAGGACACCACACATTTGCCCTTCTGACTAATGGCACGATACTGAGCTGATAGCAAGGCTGCAGCGGCAATTTTCAGAGAGAAAAATGGGACACAATAGGTAGCTCCTAATTAGAGAGGAGGGCAAGATGCTGGCACAATCTTAATGTTTGAGAGGTCCACTAACTGAAGGCACAGTGAGCCTGAGACCATCAATGCAAACTTGGAACGTTATTAAAGCATTAGTGGCCAAGAAGGCAGTTTAGGTGAAGTATTCACAAAGAAACCTTCTCCAGTGTAAGCTTCATAGGAAAGTCTGGACATTAAACTCAGGCCGGGTCCTGAACCACTGAAAACAGTCTGCTGCTTCAACTGGTTATATAAATGGATTGTCTCAAGTTTGCTCTAATTCACTAATTCACTCTAATTCACTAATTTTACCTAGGAGCAGCAGGACAGATACATAGAAATAGGAGCAAGGGATACACTATGGTGATGGAGGGGCGATGTGTCAGTGGATATGCACATGAAGGAAGATGCCTGGGGAGTGGCAGGATTACTGTGTGAAGGAGAGAAAGTTGTAAGGAGATTAGAGTATAGAAGTGAGTAAAGAGAAGACTTGGAGCAGGCAGGTGGAAGTGCAAGGAGGGAAGGAAAATGAGGAAGGAGGGGCCCTAGTTGATTGCAGTGTCACAACTCAAACCAAAAGCTATTTCACATTAAATTTGGGAACTCCAGACTCCTTAAAAAAACGCAAAACACCAAACAACACTACTTGTGTTGCAGAGATCTTTAAGCTAGCAGATGCTGTATAGTAACATATTAGTGAGGCTTGGACCTGGAGAAACACAGCAAGACAAAGCTGTAATTCCTACCTGCAAAGCTATTTTACTGCACCTGTTTTAAGTCTCATCAGAAAGTTATTTGCTTCATTTAATGTCCTTTTAACGTCACTCTTCATGAAAGTCCCAGATACAGAGGGGATTACATAGGTAAGCAGATAGTCTTGTATGTGGAGCCATGTGTTAGGAGAGCAATATTGCTGCTTTATGAAAAATCTCTTGACAAGTCTTAGACATTGTCCTAAAGAGCTTGATGAGAAAATGATAGCTAACATGAGAAAAAGAAGGATTTAAAGACGAGCACCGTTCCAGTATTTTCTGCTGCACTGAGTCAGACCTTTTGACAGAGGAAGCGAGAGACTGAAGGTGTGGGTTTTACATGTTGGCTAGAACGGGTTTTGAGCTTAGCTGCTTGGTAGCAGAGATGTGCAAATGTTGCAACAGGTCGCACTGAAAGGTAGGTGGAAGGAAATGCTCCATTGATTAAGGTACATGGCACACAGAGAGCAACGAAAAGCACATCTACTGCTCCTCTGCCAGGCTCTTGCCTTTCCAGCTACCTCTCTTTCCCAACAAGCCTCAAGAATGCACACTCCCTTAATCCTCTGTTGGGAGATTTGGGGCTTGGTGGAAGAAAGGACCTTCAGCAGCAGGAGGGAGGGTTGTTTGGAGAATGAAATTCAGTAAACTCCAACCTCCAAGTGAACCTGCTGGGACTGATTTGCTGCCAGCCCCTGGGAACAAAACTGCAGCACTCAGTTCCTGAATCCCATCAGCTCTCAGAGCCTGGAGGGTTCACACTGCTCTATCTGGCACCTCTTCCCATGTCAGAACAAGGCATTGTGTATGTGATTTCAACATGCTTCTGGTTTTGTTCTAACTGCCAAGAAACACTAGTTGTGTTATTATGAAATGATTGAGGAGTATTTGCTCATACAAATTATTTGTTTTAAGAGTTTAGTAATTAAATGTCAACACAGAGTGTTGGTGTCTGAAAAGCTCCTGTGTGAAAGCTCTGCTCTAACTTGAAACTGCAATACAGTTTCTCTTCTCTCAAAACAGATTTGTTTGAAACACCCTATTCAGTAGAAAGCATCTCGCTGTAACATGCATGTTCTTTGGCCTTCAAAGACACCCTTGTGCAAAGGGCGTGTTGCATTAATTTGTTCAGCCAATTTAGGGTGTGTGGCATTAATTTGTTTGGCCAATTTGTTTAGAATCTGGCAAGGCATGGGCACCCAGTGCAATGTCTGCGCATAATGCCTGTGTCATCTCTACACCAGATCTCAAGAGCAAGAGATTTACTGCGTGATGCCGGGCCACACCTTGGGCCAGTGTTCAGGGGAACAAAGGTAGGAACCGAAGCAACACGGTGCTTGCTGAGGGTGAGTATGAAAATGCATTTTATACTTTGAACAACTGGTTTCCACACACTGTGCCTGAGCTGCAGGAGTAAGTGCTGATACAAGTTCACTGCCAGCACTGACTGTGCTCACCTGGGGCACAGATGGTAATAATCAGACCCACAGTAAGCCCCACTTCACCTCAGTGAAAAGTCACACAATTCAGTATGAAATTACTATGTTTCGGTGCAGTAGTGTGTAGGTCACTGCTGAATGCTAATGCTAAAGCCCATTGAGCTTCTGACTTGCATAGTAATAATATATTTTAATAATATATAATTTTGTAAGATGCTTCTCTCTCATTCCTATTTCCTGTCGTGCTCAAGACGACGAATGGTAATGTGCTTTCCAAAATATTTCTTTGTAAGGACAAGTTAGTTATAATTAAAAATTGCAAAAGTGACCAAGGTCTAATTTAAAAGTAAACAGCTGTTGTTCAAAATATAGACACCAATGGACTTCAACAGCATGAGGTTTTACATTGAATAGTTGATGAAAATACTTGGGGGTTTTGTTGATTTTTTTTTTTTTTTTTTTTTTGGTCCTAGCAGGCAGCAAGGAGCAAGGTCCAGGATTAGAGCTCACAGAAAAGACACTTTCTATTTTCCATTAAAATTTATTTTTCACAGAAGTCTGTAATACCAGTTAGTTTTCTTCAGAATTTAGGCTAAATGTCTGGAGATTTGTATTGTAGTTCTGGGAACACATCTGCCTGAAAAAGACAGGCAGTGAGGTTAGCGACATCATGGAAGAGTTTCTGCTTGACTTAGTCAGATTTTTTCACCTTGGGTGTCTACACTGCTGAATTTAACAAAGTAGATAAGTGCAAGAAGGGTACCAGGCCTAGATGTGTATACATCTAGACCTTCTTGTACACATTTATATTGTGTGCTGCTGTCGATTGATAGAGTAGGCTGAGAATTTTGTGACATTTATAAAGGTGTCCTTATACACTGGTTTAAAAACAAATGTACAAAGTCACAGGACTTATTCACTGGGCACCCGGGAGTGAGGTGTCACTGAGATGCTGGAGACTGGAACGTGTGCTTTCCACATCACGTATGAAATGCCAGAAAAATCAGGTGTGCAGAACTGCTCCCATTTCCCAGAATAGGACTGTACATTTCAGAGTGTGCTAAGGATACTAATGGATGACCTACAGTGAGCTGTACACTGTGCAATCTAAAGCCAAGGGCTTTATGTCAGGCTTAGAGATTTTGAATGTTAACACACTTTTCAAAGAGCCTAAAAGTAATTAGCCTTTCTCTCCAAGTTGACACACTTTTACTTTTAATATCAGGAATAAGGAAAAAGACTAAGGCTTCTAACCTCAAATCCATAGCAGCTTAGGCACTTTCACCTCGCTGGTTTTGTTATGACAGCTCTTTGTTTGGCTGATAGTGAGTGGTGTTTTGAATAGAAGTGCTTTTGCTGTTGCGTTGCCACTTGCCGGTAATAAGGGAGGACTTGGAGGTTATGCAGCAAGGTGCTAATTGACATTAACACTCAAGACAGGAAATGCTGACACAATTTAAAATTAACATCCTGTCAATATACTGCTGACCTGTGTTAAATGTGTACTTTGTCAAACTTTCAGAATTAGATTTTAATACAGAAACAGTGTGATGGTGGGAGTATTGTTGGGGTCTTGAGAAAAGTGAATTTAACACAGTGAGAAGTCAACCAACTGTTTCCCATTTTAGCTTACCTTTTCTCAAATAAGGAAAGTTAATTTTGCTTGAAAAGGTCATATATATGCATAAAACCATCTAAACCAGCTAAAAATTATACTGTATTTTGTTCGTGTTCAATTACTAAAAGAAACTGTTCTTCAGTTCTTAGTTTATTTCAGACGTTCCATTATCAATACCAATGATTCCTGGATATGGATTTTACAAAACACTGTAGCAGATATATGGCATAATGCACCAAACAAAGCTAATTGAGTAACTTACCTATAAATTAAAATGAAAAAAAAGGCTGACAGAAAAAAAAATACACTAGCAGATCATAAAAGTGGCTTATTTGCCAGTGTGTTATTCATTCCTTAACTAAAGAGCTATGAGGATATTTCCACTTATTAGTGACTCCTAGGGTAATTGGAGAAGAAAGAATGGTATCACGGCACTAGTTCTCAAACAAATAGTTACCAGGTGATGTGGTGGTATTTATCAGTAGTTATTAAAAGGTACGTGAGAACTGTTGAAGCACGGTGCAGCTCTGTTGTACTTTTCCATTTGTTTATAGATGACAGTATCTAATTTTGTGTATAAACTGTCCCATTGACTGCTCACATGCGAAGCTCTGGTGGCACTTGCAGAGTGGCACACTCACAAACTATTATGTAGCTTTGAAGAAACAAAGGTGCTGTTCACTGTCAAGCAAGTCAGAGCCTCCTTTTTGGAAAGGTGGAAGGCACGAGACAGAATGATGCCCAGCAAGAGAAACAGAGCACGCTTGGGTGTGGTCTGATCTGTGGAGGAGGCTGTTTGCTGAACATTAATCAGAGGTTGTCCCAGGCGTCAGGAACAGCACGAAGAGAGGCACGGAGCCAGGAAAAGGTGATGAGGAAAAAAGGAAGCAATTGGAGGATAAGACTGGGCTGTGTAGAAGGAGGTGGAGCAAGGCAGTTCGAAATGAGAGGTGTTGGTAGGAGCAGACCTGCGCAAGCTCAGGGAGTGTGGAAACGTTTCAGGATGGTGGTGCAAGCTGCATATCACTCCTGGCAAACTTTCTCTAAGAAAACAGTAAGTGGGTGGCCTGTTGCTGTATGAGCTTCCCACTGACAGTTCCTGGGAGCAAGCCAATTATTGTGTGTTGCAGTTAAGGTTACAGTGAGACTGGAAAAATATTTGCTGTAGCCCTGGTTCTGCAAATTATTTGCACAGGGCACCTACTGCCATTAATAACGAAGTGCGCCAAAAGGTGACCGTCTCAGTTTGAGTGTGTGAAAAGGGGGAAGGTGCTCCCACAGGGACACACTGCTCTAGTAGAAAGTGATTCTTTAGAGCAGCTGCCACATTAGGTGAAAAATCTCTAAAGGAACAGCTACTGGGTGATCTTAGCCTGTGTTACAAGGTACTAGTCAGGCTTGTAGGAGAGCTGCTCTGATCAGGGGAGGAAGAAAACGAAAATTGTAAGTGGAACAGACATTGGAGACTTGGACCTTTTCTCTGAAATTATTTGGCAAAGGACTCTCAGAGGAAAATAGTCACCATCAAATGGTCTGTTTTACTCTGTTTTAGTTCTTTCCCACCAAAAAAAAAAATCTTATTTGCCATTTTTCTGTTGTACAAAAACCAGAGCAATTTCTCAATAAGGAGCTCAGCTATCATGGTCACACTGTGCTCTTGGAGCGAAAAAAAATTGCCTTCCACTACAAAATGTTTACATTGGCTGCCGAGGTTTCTCCTGATTTCCTCTGTTGGGAATGAATAATTAGGAAGTGAACTGGGAGGTGAAAAAGGCCTCTATGTGTTTAAGTCTAATGTCACAGCTTTCCAAGGACAAAGCTTGGATACATAGAAAGGTTTCTCTGTCAAGCAGATGAATTCAATAGCTAAGCAAGACAGCAAGAAGAGGAGTCAAACAAAGCAGAGAATTCCCAGCAGGCAGCTTTCAGTATGCACTTACGACAGGTACTGCATGAAATGGATGCAGAGCACACATATGTGGGACACACAGGCAACACACATAAGGTGTTAATAGTCTTAGCTGATGCCAAGGAAGAAAAAGAGCAGACAGGGTCAGCTACTGTTTCCTGAGCTAAATGTTCTTTTTCTTATGGTGGTCAGAGCCAGGGGTAGTTTTACAATGTGCAAAACATGCACTTGTAATTAAAGTGAAACTCACACTGACAGAGAAAGGGGATGGTGAATGTTGACCTCACATGCTGCATCTGTAGAGCATTTGGGGACACATTCTTTCAGCAGAAGTGATGTTGGCTTCTGATTTTTTTTTAATAAAAGGTGAACAGGAATAAAGTTCTGTGTTAATTTGTACTCGTGGCATGAAGCCATTTCTCAGGAGAAGGCAGTGCTGATGGTACTTCAGAAGAGAGAACTACTCCACTATATTTTTTAAATTATCCATTCTTCTATTTAAAAACAGGGTTTTTGACATTGCTTGTAAGCAGTGGAGGTTAAAATAGTAAACAGGATAAAGGATAAGTAAAACCTATTTTTCCTTTCTGTTTGTTTTCTGCTGTTAACTGTTCAATGCTATGTTCACATAGCTATTTGGGCGGGCAAGTCCCTAATGTACCTTACTAACACATCTACAAGGCTTGTAAATGTCTTTGGAAATCTACCCTTTTAGAAGAAACTTGGAATAGGAGCCAGTGAAAACTTTGTCCATTTTCAGATGCATCTTGGCTGATATAGGTGGGCCTACAGAGAGAAAAGTGTGGAATTTCTGTCAGAACCAGTGTGCTGCTGACCCTGAGAAGGTGGGTGGAAAGACAGTCCATACGAATAGAGAGGCTCAGATCCTCAGCTGTTGAGTCATGGCTTGAGCTGCTCTTTTCTGCTTGTCCGGGGGAAGATCTCTCTCCTGGTGTTTTGAATTGAAGATTGCTGGGGAAGACAAGAAAATCTGCTCCCTGCTCTAGCCCTCCTAGACTTTTTAATCTCCTGCACTAACCAAAGAATCAACAAGTATATGATCTTCCTTGAAGAGAGATAAGAGCCTTTAAGAGGCAAAGCACTCTGCATTCCAACAAACTCAGGCATAGAAGGTTAATTTACAGGGTGAGATATCTGTGTGTGTTGGACAAATGGGGAGCTGAAGGGATTCTTTTTATTCCTCCCATTCTCTTAGCATTGGCCAGTGAGTGCAGGTTGAACGTATGACTTTACATTATGGAGCACCTCTCCATCACCCAGGCCTTTGTCAATTCACCAAATGTGACAATTATAGCATTTCAGAGATGAGACTTTCTAATCCTATTACTCATTCATCAACCTGCGGATGATAGCAGAAGCCAGATCGAACAGTGCCAAAAGAGCAGTAAGGAGCCTTCTCCAGTGCTGTGAAACTAGGCTTAGCTCAGGCACAATAGGTGTGTAATTTAAGGTTTTGTTGAGCTGAAATCCAATCACATACTTGACTGGTAGATCACAGAAAGACACAGACAAAAAGAATGAGATAATTCTACCTCACACAAACACTTGAATCCGGCTTTGACTTAATAACAAGTGTGTGATCAACCTTACACTGCTTCTTTCTTTTTTTATTTTTTTCAATTTTTATTTGAACCTAGAAATGGGATGGCGCTGAAATACTTTGCCTACTTGGGTGTCAGCCAATAATATGAAGAAAAAAATACCAGAAGGAAATGAAGGGACTTGTTTAGATAAATAAATCTAAAAAGTACAGCATTTAAAGATGCTCATTACATGAAAGATAATCAGAAAATTTACATTCCAGGCTTAGCTCAGTACTATCTTCTCAGCATCTGGTACTGCTTTCTCAGAGATGGGGAGAATCTAGCAGAAAAATGAGGAGAACAAAGCTAAAAAAAAAAACCAACCTTGACTATAGGAAGAAAAACAATGCTGTGAAAATTATTGCCCTCTCTCTCTTGCTACTAAAATGCTCCTTTTACTTTGTCCTATTTCAGAGATGGGAGCTCTTGCATGTGGGTGGGTGCCGAGTGCTGCAGCCCTGTGTCACTGCCGGTCGTGTAAACACACACATGGGAGGGAGCATGGAGGAGAGGAACCACTGTCTTTTCTAGAAATAGAGAAGTGAGTTCATTCTGTTCTGTGTTTAAAGGCATAATTTTCATCAGATAGTGTGTTATTTATATTGGGCTTTGCAAAGGATAGTCTTCAATATAGGCTGCTCTTGAAGTGGCCTTTAATATTAACAAAATTAAGTGTAAAGGCTGTAAGTTAAAAGCTTTGGGAACCTTGCAGTAAGAACTTTCACATTTATGTCCATCATCAGTACTTTCATACAGTGTAGCAGTCCAGTTTCTCTGGCCAAGTCTTCTGCCAAGACCAAATTTAAAAAACCACATTTCCATAGTTTTTTTGGACATCTCAAGCTCTTTGAACTGACAAATTCAGTGGGATTAGCTGTACATGGAATTTGGTGCTAGCTTGTAGGTGTCATGACACTCAGAAATGTATAAACCCCAAACTAGAGGGGACATTAAGAACCCGAGAACAAGCCCACTGCTAGGAAAAAAGGCAAAAAGTTTTAACTCAGGCCTGGCAAAGGAACAAGCACTTTAGTGTAGTGGTGGAGAAAGTATGGGGTTTTGAAGTCTGCAAACCAAGACGCGCTTTCAAGCCACATTACTTGAGTGGATACGTAAGACTCCAAATGCCTTAGATCAAATTACATGGCCAGGGAATCTCTGAGGTGCAACCAGTGCATGAACATGGGCATGGCGAAACTCGTGTGGAAGGCAGGTGACAGAGCTCCTCTGCAGCCACAGGTAACACCTGAACTGTGCCTGTGCCAAAGCAAAACAGCCAGTCCCTGGTGTCACTAACGCAGTGAGCAGGGCAAGAACCCAAGAAGCCCAGAGAGACAGAAAGGAAGGGGAATCTTGGGCATCAAATAGTTAAATTAAAGTTTGAAGCTTGGCATTAGTCACAAAATACCAAAATTCAAGCAATGTTTTGCTAATGAAAATGTAAATAAATTACCAGTTTGCAGGATATCAGACTAAGAAGTATACAGAAACAACATCAATTGAAAGATACTTTCTTTTTTAATAAGTGAATTAGTGGAGAAAAGTCCTACAGCAATGAAGCTCATTTAAACATGACAGAGGGAGATATTTTCAGTGGCTCATAGGAATATGAGGAGATTGAGATACGTTCCAAACACAGGGAAAAAAAGACATCCACAACACAATATAATCTGAGAAACTCAAACGAGGTTTAATGTGGTTCGTATACTGCAGAGATCTCATAAACATAGTGATTTCCTTTAGCAGTATAAACTCTGACATTTGACCAGACAATTGCCTTGGGGACATTAGCTAAAATAGCCTCCGCTTTAAAATTGAAATATGAACTTCTAAAGGCTTTGGTAGTTGCTTTCCAGTGACACTGAGACAGCTAACATGACTAGTGGCTGCTGCTGGATATATCCGCATCCCTAATTTAGAAAGAAGCTGGTGATTTTGGCTCTGTTGAGCTGCAGACACCTTCTGATCTGGAAATGTTCTTTCCCTTTGGTTTGCACATGTGGGTAGCTCAGCTGCCTTTCACCAACAAGAAGACAGGTGTAGTTTTCACTGTCCTTTTTTCCTGTCTGGAAGCCAAACACGATTGTCAATGGTGCATAGCAGAGTTGGTGTGCTGGGGTGGTGCTGCTGCTCCTCAGGTGTGTGTTCACAAGGCTGATCCCACAGAGGATGGACCCTCACATGGCTTGGGGAGTGCCCATGCAGCATAGCATGGAGGTTGCTGTTGCCTTCCATGTTTTGGGGAGGAGGCATCAAGCATTTGTGCTCTCAGCTGGCAGGTTTATAATTCCTTTTCCTGGTGGAACCCAGTTTGGGTTCCTTTGTGCTGCAGCCTCAGCTCATGAGTGGCAGCCCACTGGGGAGCATACCCTGGGGATGAGCGACAGTTGCCAGGACAAATGCAATTGTTGGTGGTCTCGGGGGGGCTGCAAGTGCTCTCTGTGGGAGCTGTTTGATGTTGCTGACCCCACGCTGAATCAGGAGGGGAAGGAAGAAACTGCATTCAGCACTCTCAGTGTAAGTGCATCTTACCTGTGCCTGGTAAGGTGTAAATGTATGCATACAGTCAGCACTTTGGCAAGTGCCCTCTCTCTATAGACATGTTTGCACACTGGACTGTATTTTTATTCAGTATGCTCATTTGTTGTGCTATATTCCTGTAAAGTGTTACCTAGATTAACAGTGAGAAAATAAATGCTTTTTGTTGCTGCTGGCTTCTCAATATCCTGGAGCAACTAGAATGCTTTAGACTGTGCAGGGGAGCATTTACTCACCTGTGTAGGCCCCTGACCCATCTTTCCTTTAGCAACCAAATCAGCTGTGGGGATAGCAATGTGATTTTCCTGCTTTTGTCCAATATAATAAAGACTACGAGGTAAGTCAGCTTACGGGTCATGCTGTCCTTCCAGCCACAGAGCAATTTGTTTTGTGTGCTCTCAGTAGAAAAAAGGATGTAAGGACCTGTTTGGTGATATGGTCCCTTCAACTCCGTGCTTTCATTCTCTGCACACCAGCTCTGAATGCACATAGGTCTCTGTGGACTTCATCAGGACAGCACGTGGTGAGGAGAGTTGGGGACAAATTTGAACTTTTCTTAATTTCTCAAATCAAAACATCCAGGACAAACATCACTTCTTCCCCCTTGCTCTCTTCTACCCAACCTTTGCCTTATCCTCTATGGCCCTTTGCAAACCTGTATGAGCTGTGGGAGACCCAGCTGCCTCACTAAAATCCTGCTCTCTGCAGTAGCCTTTAAAAGGTCAGCCTCCATGGGCCAGTGGTGGGTGTGTTTGCATCACTCTTTTCTTTTTGTCTTCATACTCTTTCCCTTGGTTCCTTGTCAAACTCTAAGAAAAGCTCTTGAGGGCCACAGAACTGGGGCAGGTTTGGCCTCAAAGAAATTTAAGTAGCATGTTTCTGTCTGTTTAGATCCCAGATTGTTGCTGTCTGCTGCTGTAAAGTGTCAGACTCCACTGGTTGGTGACTAACAGCAGCAACACTTAACGAAGTTGAGTGAGGATGATGTTTAAGCATTTCTCATCCTAAGGAGCTACTATGGCAGCTGCAGAAGGCTCCTACAGTCTGGCTGTGCTCTGAATAACCTCTCTCACTATGGTTCACATTAAAAATTTTGATTATCTGTCAGACTGCTGCTCCCCTTCTCTTCAGCTATCAGAGTTGCAACACTCTGTAGAAGTCATTTACTTGCCAGGGGTACCGTTAGCCCTTTGTGAACAATTAAGCTGAGGTCGGAGGTTGTAATACATCAAATTTGCAGACCATATTAAATTTTATTTTTACTGAAAGGAACTTTTTGTCTCTTTTATCAGGAGGAAAATTAAGCTGTGAACTGGAATTCCATCAGGCTGTCTACCGTGAAGTCCCGTGGCTTTAGAAAAGGGGCAGCAGTGGTCAGAAATGACACTCAAAAGGTAAATTTATTTCTTTTTTATTAAAAAGGATAAGTTATGACCTGTACAGTATATCTTAAAGAAGGAGGGATGTTAACATGATAAACTGCATTTTTCCATTTCTTTTAAAAAGCCTGATCTTGCCAGGCCAGAGAAGTTCTGGATGAGAGGGAAGGGGATGCTGAGCTACCACTGAAGCTGCAGAGTATGGTCTTAGCCTCTATGCCTGCCCCACCACAGCAGCTTCTGGTTTTGGTTTTTGGATGAAATGTAGGAGGTTCTCTTCTGCTCTGAAAAGAGCATGGAAATGTGAGCTAACTATTCTACCTATCCAATCATAAATGAACAAGCAGGTCAGGATAGGTTTTTGGAAAAGAGTTTCTGCTTGATTCTGGAGCTGAAAGCTTCTTAAGGTAAAGTTTTTAAAACCTTTGAAAACACCTTTAGTCTGGGCCTTTTCTCTTGCCAAACCCACCAGAAATTTTGCCCTTTAGAGATTACTTTCAAAAGTTCTGTTCAAATTTCCTGTCTGTGAATCTTTGCCATTCTAAATAATTATTATTTAATAAATGGAAACAATGTTATTATAAAACCAAACTACAGTGAAACCCTGTGTTGTTCCCTTGTTTCCAGAGAACAGACATTTCGGGATACCTGCTCAGCACCCAGCCAGGCTGATGCTACCTTTCACCTCTGTGGGGCTGTATTCTGTAATTTAGGGGGGCGGATTGTCTTCTGGACCTACACGTGCAAGTATGTGCTTGTTCTCTTCATAAGACAGCCCTTCCTGTCCTGCCCATATATCAAAGAACATGTGTGAGGCTCAGGAACCTGCACGCTGGTCTTGGCACTCCTTACACAACCTCCTCTCTTTGCCCAGATCTGGCCACCCGTGGGTTACACACAGACGTGGCTGTTTTTGTGCGCAGTGGCTGATATCAAATCAGGCTGCAAAGATCCGAGAACCTTTTTGTTTTTCTGTAGGATTAAAGGATTGCCCTGCTATATTTGGCGTGGGTTTCTCCTCCCCTCTTTGCTGCACGGTGTTATGTTCCACTCATCCATATCTCCTGTGTTTCCACTCTGAAGAAGGCAGAATTTCAACAGCAGGAAAATGGATTCTATTGTGCTCTGTATAATTTGAAAAACACCCTGTGGGATGAATTGTGCAATTTTAATATTCACTATCTCAAATGCAGACAATAGAATAGACCTTAGTAGGAAAGACTGATTAGCAGATTACGGAAGATAGTTTTTTCAACTTGGTGCATTATTTGATGATAAGTGAATAAAACAGTTTCTCAGGACCTGAATTTTTGGTATTAAAAAATGCAATGTAGTCGCTGTGTGGGAACCATTCTTCAGTAAACACATACATGGAAGCTCACAGGCCGTGCATGGGTACAACTGACTTCCTTTGTAAGTCTTAGGCCTTACTGGCTTAGCAGCTTGAGACCAAGGGATTTCTTTTGCTCCCTCCAATTCTAAATGAAAGACTGAAGAAGGGGGGGCATGAAATCAGTCTGTAAACTAAATGGTAATGTTTTAATTACAATTCTATTGTTATTATTCCTATTTCTCTATTTGTAATTGTGTAGTTTGCATATTCATTCCTTTCTTTCTCGAAAAGGTTTTGTTGTGGTGGTTTGTTTTTTTTTTGTTTGGTGAAAGTTTGACTCCAAAAAGAGGGTAAACTTGTCATTAAAAGTCCATAAGGGAAAGAAAGAAAGAAAAAAAGGCTGTTTTTCCTAAATTCAAAGATTTCTATGGGATAAGAATACAAGGTGGATATAGTTTTGTGGAAATAGAGACAGTAAGATTTTTTTGTAGACAAGAGCAAATGAAATAATGTTTGGCAGCATGATTAGGGAGTGTAATAAAATTTAGCCAACCAAAAAACTCTTGTAACTGTCACCCAAATGCATTCAAAGTAACCTGATAATTTTTATAAATGCTGTAGTACTTGACAGTTCCTTTCTTCGAGTGAAGCCTTCTGGGGTATTCATTCTGTTAAAAACTTCAGTGAAATGCAGCACTATATGCTGGCTTAGTTCCTCTCCTATAGAAGACAATATTCAACCACATTTTTTCTTTCTTTCTTTTTAGCAAATAACATGTAATTAATAGAATTCCAGTTCCTGTGAAAGAGAGAAGATGCTTTTACTTCACACAACCATCTAAGGAAGTAAGTTCATCTCCTTGTAGAAACACTGTCACAGCTACAACCTTCTTGACTAGTTCTTTATGTCCTCCTGTCAAACATTACTCTCATTACATGGACTCTTCTCAAGGTTTTGTGTCAGTATGGCTTATACTCATGAGATCCTGCTGAGGCCGTGCACGGAGGTGTAACATCTTCCATTTCATGGCTGCTTTGGTAGGAACTGGGACTCTGCCTCTTGTTCTGAGGTCAGGATGGATGGTGTTAGAGGGTTTCTTCATGCCTCAGGTGTGGGAGATGCACATGAACTGGAGCAGACTGGGGTAGTGCCTGTGCATAGACTAGGGCTTAGAAAAGGTTGGCTTGAGAAACATTTTCTTTCATCGTAAAGTTAAAGTAACAGTCAATTCAAGAAGCAGCCCCTGATGCGTGCCCAGAATTACGGTGTTCTGTGCACCTACTACACAAGACCAGGGAGCAGGGGGAGTCCACTGCAGCCTCCACTCATGTAACCTGTCTGCAGCTGTCACTAGAGATGCTGGAAAGCAAGTCCCCATCACAGGTATTTCCTGGTGCAGTCAGATGATGTGTTGTGACTAAAAGGGTTGCCGAGGCTGAGAAAAGACCAGGCTACAACAGACAATGTTTAATAAGTGCATCCTGAGATTTTTCAGTTATTTCCACACTTACACATACTATATTTTAAAATAGCCGTGCTTGCTTATCTACTTTTTTTCCTGTCTTGTGCTGTCTCTGGGCCTGAGAACTGAGTCTTTCCATTGTGTGCTGTCTTACAGACCTAGTATAATGATAAACCAATCCCCTTTCTTTTAGTTAATGAATAGTCTCTAGATTTTTTTTTTCAGGCAAGATTGTTAAAGAAAGCCTAGCTTTCAGCTATTAAAAATATTCAGTGATATTTATGACAGATTTTCCACTTCTTCTTTCCTGCTGCACGTAATCTTCAAGATCATTAAAGGGAAATTCTGAGATTTTCCATGCTCAGTGCTAATGTAGCACTTGTTTCACAATGAAGCTTGAAATGGTGGGTTTTTTTCTCTGCACATGATTAATGCTGAAGTCCACATCCTTATCTGATAGAAAACACCAAGAGCTCCACTGGAGTAAATGAAGTTAGGATAATTTGCATCGGTTGAGGATGTGGCCCTGTATCTGGCTGACATTTTTCCTGCCTGCTACCATATAGACACCAGCTGGGGTGCTGTTGTTTCATTCCTGTGTGGGATAGGAAGGGTCTCAGTGGAGGAGACTGAAAGTGGAGAATGGTCATTGCTAGCACAAGTCAGGAATGAGCTGTCTGAAGTACAGGACGATTGAAATAAAAAGGAAAACTCACCATAACATAATGAGGTGCAACTGAAATGACCTGAACCTAGTGAGGTTGCTGTGCTTTGTGTTACTCTAGAGGGATCTGTGCTCAGGGGAACTTCTCCAGCCCGTGTCTGTGATCAGGGATGGGAAACTTCTCCCATGCCCTGGGGTTTTCAGGTCAAACTGAACTGCTTAGGGGCTGTACCTCAAAGCCGTCTGGAGGCTCTAACTACTACTGTGCAAAGTGTCCTGTTCCTCAGGTGGAGCTGGCAGGAACCAGTTCTTCAGCTGCAATGTTGGCTTTCTATTTGCATTTGGATGGAAACCAAGAGGTTGTTTTTTTCTCTCTGACTTTGAATAGAACTCTCTCTCCTCCTTTAAGATGCTCTACTTAAGCAGTGATGCTGTTTGCAGTGCTGTAGCTATCCGGTCCTGGGCTTTTGTTTCAGAACACTTAAGCCATAATATTCCCCTCCGGAGGTGTCTTGCTAGAGGCACTGTCTCCCCTCCAGTCCCAAGGAGAACACATCATGTCTCTGTAGCACAATAGAAACTTTTGGGTTTGTCATTCTCTCCAGCATGGCTGAAATAGCTGTAAAATATGGTGTGCATTTTTAGTAGGTTACAACTCTGTTCCTTGAGCTGAAGGAACAGAGCTTATACAGCAAAATAGATAAAGTTTGTACTTAAATTTTTTCCCCCAACTAATTCTTTGCAGCAGTTTCTCAGAAGTAATCTTTAATAAAATAAAACTTTATACATACCTAATCCAGCCACTGTTTAAATCAGAACAGAATTCCTGTTGAATTGAATGAGGTCAGACTGGGGCTCCAAGTGAAAGTCAATACAGTTTTTAGTTCCTTCTTTCTTCTTCTTGCTCCTTCCAGCACTTACACATAAGAAAGTTGGCCAGCTGTGAGGTGGTGACTCAAGAAGGATGGGTATGCCTCAGAAACCATTGCTCCAGCTGTCTCGGGCTGTTCTGGTGAGCCAGAGGTTTGTGCTCTTCAGCCCAGGGGTAGGGAATTACAAATGTGTGCTGAAATAGAAGCCAGAGTTCAGAGTGAGGACACAGTAGAACAAAGTCTATTGCTGTGGGAGAATTATAATAAATGGCATGAAACAAAGCATGATCATTTCAAATTCTTGCCAAATGTGACTTGTGATTGTCATTTTCCTTGGGAATATGATCTGCTACCAAAAAAAAAAAAAAAAAAACAAAAGCCCAAAAAAACCCAAACCAAAAAACCAAATCAAACTAAACAACAACAATAAAACCCACCCCAAAAAACACCAAAACACCCCAGAAAAACCAAAAACAAAGAGAAAAAAAGAGAGAAGTTGATGATTCTTTGGAATTAAAGGTTTAGGATATTACATGGGGAATTAGCCGTGGGCCTCCTGTTAGCAAGGATGTTGTACTCCGTGCATAGCTCTGAAAATAAACCCTATCTCCAGCTCAGCTGGATTTTTTTTCTTCCACTGAAGAACAGGCATAGATATCACCAAAGAGGAGAGTAGCTCTCATGATTGGAAACTTTTGATGTCATTTTCAAATGCAGTTGTAAAACTGAGTGTTGACAGGTAGGTATCCTCACCTGTAATATTTACAAACCAAGATTTTTGTGTGCCTAGTTTTTGTGGTGGCAATAAAATATTGCTCAGCATTTCATGGAAAATTTTTAGGCTTCATCAATTATTGCTAAAAAGAGGAGTAAAAAGGCAGCTACAGCAGAATTGAGAGTATAATGCATAAGCCCTGGTTTTTTACCATGGATTTAGAGTCAAAAAACTGTTCTGTAACATTCTGGGACCCTTCAACAATCTTTATAATAAGCGTGTACTTTTGGCAAGTAGCTCCACTGAAGTCTGGGCAAGTGATGATGGCACTCTGAAGTCAGGAGGGTAAGGTGGCAGTAAAACATAGTGTGCAGAATACTAAACTGGGACTCGCATAATCAGCTCCCACTGCGGCACTGGGTGTGATTTGGATTCTCTCAGCCTCAGTTTCCTCCTGTGTAAACAGGGATGATCTCTTTTGTGAAGTTCTTTGACGTCTGCAGAAGAGAAGTACTGTAAAAAGACTTGCTTGTTATTATGCATATCTTCAAAACAAAGCTTAATGCTTCAGCTCTTTGCTGGGTTGGGTGAGCGTGCTTAGCACTTTGTGTGATCAAGCTGTAGATTACATAGGCAGTGGTTTGTAATAAGAGCCTTATCAGTAACAAAAACCCCTCTGTCATTATCAGACAAGCAACAATCGTATTGTAAAATGGTTGCCAAATGTGTTTATTTGAAGATGGTTGTTTCCAGCATGGCTCAAACCATTGTGTGGCAAGTGTTCAATTGCTTCCCACTAAAGCCAACATTTATAGCTTGGAAAACTCTGTTAGATAAATGTCAGTTTCTGCCATAATTTGTGGAATCAATACAAACTGAGTCAAAGAATCACAAACAGTAATGTGAAAATAAAATGATCTGCGTTATGGTTTTTAAGTAAATGATGATAAACTAATAAATGCCATTAGCTGCTGCCATTACTTTGTTGAATTTAGCTGATGTTACTGTGTTGACTTTAAAAGCTATCAGCTTAACTATATAAATCCATTTGACATGTCTTTATTCAGATAAAACTTTAATACTGCAAGTGTAGCAAATTAGATGCAAATGCTCTTTTTATTTTAAGTATATTTAAAGCTGCCTTTTCAATGCAAATTTTACAGGAAATCTCAACAAGCTAGGACAGACATCTTAGCTGTCAGCATGCAGCACTTTCATTTTGGTCTCAGGCATGGGAGCTGCTTTTTGTCCCTGCAGACTGAGATAATTAAAACTACAGAGAGATGGTTTTAAATATACATGATACACAGTTACTTAAATTGTGGGATAATGCATAAATGCAGCCCTTAACATTTTTTGATAGCACAACACTGACCAGATAACATAGCAGAGCGGATTGTAAAAAAAATCTTTGTGTAAACAGTTTAATGTTTTGGGTTGTTTTTCTTTTTTTTCTTTTTTTTTTTTG